>CABHPR010106082.1:3478-22343 GCA_902168415.1 Peromyscus melanophrys
TCCTCAATGTGGCTTCCCTATGATTGAACAATACAGAGTGTTCAGCTGAGCCCTGTGCTATGGCCACCACATACTCTGTACCCTCCACTAACTGTCTCCTTTTGACATGCCCAGAAGGGCCTTCTTGGTTACCCTCTTCTGTGAATTTCCACCTAGTCTTAGGCAGGCCCTACCAGTCTCACATTCTGATTACTTTGCTAAATTCAGATCAAAGAGCATTACCCAAGAGAAGAAGCCAAGACTTGCTTGACTAGATCAAGTTCTGAGGAACTCCTCTAACAGGGACTTTATTTTTCACTTTGTAATTTGCATTAATATGTTCAGTTGATGGGAGATAGCCCTTGCTTCTCTACCAAAATACATGTTTTATAAAGCACAGAACATCTGAATGTCCCTGGCATCACACCATCATATGACAATTGCTCTGACAGTATTTGCTGCATGAACAAAAAGTAAATTTAGGGAGGTAAGTATCCATTGTAAATGTAGACCCAGTTATAAAACCAGTATTCTTGATAATCTATTTTAACAAAAAACTATAAAGGTACAAGTGTGGGAAGGGGATCTGTGGGGAGGATGAGGTGTAACAAGAGTGGAAGAGAGATGAGTGAGTGTAAGGAGTGAGAGTAAAAAGAATGCACTATACACACATGTATGAAGCTTTCTAAGAGTTAATCTATAAAACATATCTTCTCTACAAACCTTCACAAATACACAACTTAATGGCATGATAAGCAACCAGAGTTCTTCAGGCCTCACTTTCCCTCCTCACATCCCTACACCCTCCGAGAAGAGTAGCTGGGAGCAAATCTTTCTCCACTTGGGGCTATATTGGTTTATGGAAGGGAAATTGAAAGCCTTGGGTTAGACATTTCAAAAAGGGTACTTCAAAATACCGAAGCAAATGAAAGTTGATATATCAAAGCATCTTAGCTAATGGTATCAGATGATGTGTATGTGAGCCATCACCAAGACATTGAACATACTGAGTTCTGTTGTTTCTCCTGCCAAAACCATCTTCCTTTTTTCAGTGTACACATTATTTTTTGACAGTAGGTAAAATTTTATTTGTAAATTCATAGTTATTACTGGGATCCAACCTCAGACTAGAAAATGATTTGAAGCACTGACAACATGACACTCACTTATACTTCAATAAGGCCATGAAGGCCCTTCCTTCTCCACAGGGCTCTATTCAAATCCAAATAGCCTCAACAGTATAGGGCATACACATTTTACTTAAGTTTTATGAATTTCTTATGGCATTATCCACCTTGATAAAATCCATAATCAGATTGTTTTTAGGAAATCTAAAAAATTGTATGAATACCACCATTCTATAATTGCAAGTTGATTTTCATCAGCTAAGCTAAGCATTAGCAGCCACGTCTTCATCCACTTCCAAATGAGAGCAAACATTTTTTTCATCATTTACCTGCCTGTTATGGACATTTACTACAAATGAAATCATACAAGTGGCTTTTTGTGTCACAAACTTTGCATTTAACATAATGTTTTCAAGGTTCATCCATGTCATAGAATGTTGTAGCACCATATTGCTTTTGGCTGGATTTCACAAATTGCATCACATTTATTACTTGATATACACTTGAGTTGTTTCTGTTTGGGGCCACTATAAATAATGTTGCTATGAACATTTGTACAAATATTTTTGTTTGAACATACACTTTCATTTCTCTTGGGTACACACTTAAAAGTGCAATTACCTGATCAGGTCATAATGTAAATAAATATTGAACTTTTGAGGAACTGCCCCAATTATCATCCACAGTAGCTATATCATTTTATAATTCTGTAAGTAATGGGTGTGGACTTAATTTCCTTGCACACTTTCCCATACTTTCTCTTTTTTTTAATTTATATTAACCCTAGATATTATAAAATGCTATCTCATTTTGGTTTTGATTTGATTTTTCTGATGGTTACCAATGGTGCACATTGGTGCATTTGTTTATTGACCATGTCTACATCTGTAAAGAAATGTCAACCAAAATGTTTGTTCATTTGTTAATAGACTTTTGTTGTTGAGTTGTAAATCTTTATATACATAGGGATTTTCTAGCTAGCAAAGACAATTTTTCTAAAAGTTTTTCCATTTCATCTAACTCATTCAGTTTACTGATACATCACTCTTCCCATCCTTTTAGTCTTTAATGTAGCTGTGAGGTTGGCAGCAGTGTTTCCCTTTTAACACCTGCCTTAGTAATTTGAACATCTCTTATTTTCTTAACCCAGCTAAAGAGTTTTCAAATCTGCTGATCTTTTAAAAAACTCAACCTTTACCATTCAATATTACCTCTTTTATTGTCTACTGTATTTATATTTATTCAAATACTTATTATTTCTTTTCTTATGATTCTCTTGAGTTCAAATTGCTCTTGTTTCATTTTCATAAACAGAGTATCAGGTTCTTGATTTGAATCTGTTTTCTTTTTATTGTGTTTATAGCTATACGTTTCTAAATATGGCCTTAGTTGGATCCCATACATTTTAGTGGGCTATGAGCTCATTTTTATTCTCCACAAAGCACTTTATAATTTCTGTTCTGATTTCCTTTTTGATTCATTTGTTCTTTCTAAAGCACATGCTATTGAATTTCTAGAATGTAGTATATTAAGGAGTCACTTCCCTAGGTACATTCTAAGAAGTGTATTTCTAAGGCGGTTTTGAAATGCAGATTAATGTAAATGCCACGGTGTGCTCAGACAAACCTAGACAGTCTGGTCAAATATGCGATAGGACCTCTTGTTGTAATCATGAGATGAAGTAAATGTGATTTAATTTTTCTAGAATGACTATAAAAAGTTCAATTATCAATATATAACTCAGTAACATAGGCATTTATTGTTATAGTATGTATTGTATATATATATATATATATTTATATATAAAAACAGTGTATATGTTATGCTTCTGCAGAACTGCATTGAGGCTGTTTTTCACACCTGTATTATCATATTCATGGCACTGATATTATAATGGTTCTGGCTTCATTAGATACCAGGAATTTTCCAGTAAGATTACCACTCCAGATGCAACACATGATTCTAAATATAAATATTTATTAATGCATTTAACAAGGATTTGGGATATAAATACTAGAAGCAGAGAATTTAATTTATTTCTTTGTTAAAAGTTATGACCCATTTAAAGGAATTACATACCATGCTCATTCCTTTGAAAAAGACAAAATTAAAAGTAAAAGAAAAATTGGCCAGCCGAGGGACTCATACCTGTAATCAAACCACTTAGCTTAATGCAAGTGGAATGCCATTATTATGAGGCCAGCTTGAGCTACATAATGAGTTTCAGTCCTGTCAGGAGTACAAAATCAAGAAGAAAACCAAAATTTACTTGTGTCTAAGTATCTAAAATTTTAGGGTAGTTTCCCAAGTGAACATGAATAGAAATTTCACAACCTTAACATAATACTCAGAGTCAAATGGTACATTCACATTAAATGTATTCATTTAAAGTTGAGTTCTTGGATATATATTGCTTAGAATATTTTCAAATGTTCACAGACACAAGAAAAGCAATTATAAATATAAATAAAAATTCATATCTCATAAGATAAGCATACACTAAAGGATGAATTAAATTATGATATATATATAAATACATATATATGTGTATATATACATATGTGTATATATATACATATATACACACACACACACATATATATACACACACACTTACTTAGACTAGACAAGAGCCCTACCACTAAGAACGCACCCATTCTATTTATTTTGAGACAATGTATTGCCCAGGTTAGCTCTGAACTCATGTTGTAGTCCAGGTAGGTCCTAAACTTGTTGTTGGATTTTCTTTTACTCTAGCCCCACATTGGAATGCCAAAATTTTGTTGCTTGTTTTTGCTCTTTTGGGGGTTCCACCACCCAGCTCCCAAATAAATCACACATGGAGGAATATTATTAATTATAAATGCCCAGCCTTAGCTTGGTTGTTTCTTGCCAGCTTTTCTTAACTTAAATTATCTCATCTACCTTCAACCTCTGGGCTTTTACCTTTCTCTATTTATGTATAACTTTTCTATCTTTCTTGTCTGTTACTGGTTGTGTAGCTGGGTAGATGGCCCCTTTCATTCTTGATCCTTGATCTCTTGCTCTTTCTTCTTTCTTTTTCCCAGATTTCTCCTTCTACTTCTTTTCTCTGCCTGCCAGCCCCAACTTTCCTTTCTCTTGCCTCTTTATTGGCTATTCAGCTCTTTATTAGACCATCAGGTGTTTTAGACAGACACAATAACACAGCTTCACAGAATTAAACAAATGCAACATAAACAAAAATAACACACCTAAAAATAATATTCTACAACATAAACTTCTGGTCCTATGATCTCAGCCAACATAGTAACTGGTAACCTCAGAGGTAAAAGTTATAAAGGATGGTTCTCCATCATTTGGAATAGATAGGATGGTTTTCAGCAGCTTATTCATGAAAGAATAAGATCTTTTTAATATTTCTATAGTTGTTTACAGGATCACCATTTATACAGATTCAACCATATATAGTGAAGGCTAAGCAATGTTTAAACAAAACACTCACAATGCATATAAAATTATAAACATAAGACTGGGAAGTGTATCTATAGAATGACTGACACTTTTATAATGACTTTAATAAACTTAGTGAATATTCATGGTATATGATATCCTTATGATTAGAAATGGAAAATTCCAGCTCCAAGAATCAGAGGAATTTACCCATTATAAACTATATACATGTGATATTAACTATAACAATTCAAACCTATAGTTGATGTTTCCTCTTTAATTCAGTATTTTTAACATTATTCAAAAGCAATAATCAGTTGCCTCATTACCCAGAAAATACCTATAGCCACAAAAAATTTTCTGTTCTTAATAATGAGTAATGTTTTCTTTTTTCCCCACATGCTATTTACTTGTATCATTTCCATTTATAGTTCATAAATTTTGTTCAAGTTTATAAAATGCTTCAATATTTTACTAAAATTCTTGTGTGTAATGTAATGTGAAACTTGAAATATGAGCAGTGGCACTTTAGAGGACTTATATCCTGATGACAGCATAGTTAGTAGTTCATAATGCAATAATTCCCTGACTGGTGACACATTCTATAGACCATTAGCTAACATGCTTACAGTATCTTCATACAATTGCAGATACAAGAAAACCAAATCTAAACTCGTGTTTCATGAGATAAACATATACAATAGGATGAATTAAATTATGTATGCATAGCTTAAATTTAAAAGCAATGTGGTTAGATGGGAAATTATAGCTGATAGACAACAATGCCATCCCTGGGTTCCTAAGCCATCTGTCACGGGAATGAACAATTTCTTTGCTGTTTGAGAAGGAACCTGCAGAGTCAGTTCTATCTCTGCATCCATGGAACACACCAACACTTTATAGAAGGTGAATTCTGATACAGTGCTAAACATTGGGAGAGCACCATCCTTGCACTAGCCATGGCCACGTCCTTGATTTATCACACACTGTTCCCACAATAGGGAAGGCTTAGCTCCTAGTTTGTCTTTTTCACTACGGTTCTACATTGTATTAAGATTTAAGAGCCTCTCCCCCCTTATAAAACTCTGAAATCTTCCCTTTTATTCCCTTTTATTATGCTTTAGCACCCTGAGTTCAACAGATATCACCTCTTATTATCTTCTTTCTGGAACTCTCTATTCAGCATTTTTTTCCACAGTGGACTAGAGTCCTCCAAGCACTCAACACCCATCTCTTCTGATTGCATTGTCTAGCAGCTCCCTCCTCCCTAAACATAATTATTTTAGAAGGTAGTTGCTCTCCCACCCTACCAAGGGGGAAAAAAAAAAGAAAGCAACCCACCCCCAGAAGAAACTTAACATCTCAATACTCTATGAACTGTCACTCTAACGATCATAATTCTTTAAGAGGATTTTTTTTTTGTTTGATGCAACCATTATTCACTTGAGAGAAAAAGTTTGGATTAGCAGGATTTCAAACACAGCTGTTCATTATCTCTGAGACCCAACTGAACAAAAGGGAACAATTATACTGTTATTAATGCCTGATGTGGAATTAATGACTTCCTATAAATAGTTACAGTAATAGGAAATGGCCCCTCAAAGCTATGAGATTTGATGAATTATAGATAGCAGGATATTAATTTAAAATACTTATTTATATTTCTTCTTAAGAAAAATATGTTTTAATAGTCTTGGAAACCATAGTTAGGCAAACTTCTGCCACAGGCTAAACAATGAATATTTCAAGCTTTTCCAACAACCTACTCTCTATTGCAGTGACTTCATTTTGTATTATGCTGGCCATGGACCATAGGTAAATGTGTGGGTGTGAATGTATTCTAATACAACATTGCTTATTAAATATTGAATTGAATTGAAGTTGGAATGTCAGAAAATCTTCCTTTCATAAAATAATGTTCATTTGAAAGTTTTAATGACCTAAGCTGCAAAACTCAGTCAGCTTGTTAACTATAGGAAAATTTTACTTCAAGCAAATGCTTATAGTTTATATACAACTAGGCTCTGTTGTATTGAAGTTTCTAAAAACATATTCTTTTCTAGAGCATGTAACAGATGTATCAGCCACCAGTTTGAAAGGTAGAGGTATTTGAACAATCTTAAGAAAATGGGACTGGACGGTGGTGGCGCATGCCTTTAATCCTAGCACTCGGGAGGCAGAGCCAGGTGGCTCTCTGTGAGTTAGAGGCCAGCCTGGTCTACAAAGCAAGATCCAGGACAGGCACCAAAACACCACAGAGAATCCTTGTCTCGAAAAAGCCAAAAAAAAAAAAAAAAAAAAAGGAAATGGGGTACAGATCTAAACAGAGAATTCTAAACAGAAGAAACTCAATTGGCCGAGATACATTAAAGAAATGTTCATCATCCTTAGCCATCAGAGAAATGAAAATCAAAACAACTCTGAAATTCCATCTTACACCTGTCAGAATGGCTAAGATCAGAAATGCTAATGACAGCTTATGTTGGAAAGGATATGGAGCAAGGGGAACACTCCTCCACTGCTGGTGGGAGTGCAAATTTGTACAGCCACTTAGGAAATCAATATGTCAGTTACTCAGAAAACTGGGAAGCAATCTACCTCAAGACCCAGCTGTAGAAGTAACCAACCATCTTATTAAATAAGAAACACAGAGCCAATGTAAAGATAAAAGCCCAAGCGGTCAGAGCTAAGAGCCTTACCCGCCTGCTTCAGCTAGCCTCTTCAGCCAGGAGATCTCTCTGAAAAGAAGCTAGCTCTGACCTCTTGGGCTTTTATCTTTACATTGGCTCTGTGTTTCTTATTTAATAAGACGGTTGGTTACTTCTACACCCAGCTATACCAATGTTGGACATATTCCCAAAGGATGCTCAATCATACCACAAGGACACTTGCTCAACTAAGTTCATAGCAGTGATTATCTGTAATAGCTAGAACCTGGAAAAAACCTACATGCCCTTCAACTGAAGAATGGACAAAGAAAATGTGGTACATTTATGCAATGGAGTATTATTCAACCATTAACAACGACATCAGGAAATTTGAAGGCAAATGGCTGGACCTAGAAAAAATGATCCTGAGTGAAGTAACCCAGATGCAGAAAGACAAACATGGGTATGTACTCACTCATAAGTGGATATTAGCTGTAAAGTAAAGGATAACCATGCTACAATCCACAACCATAGAGAGGGGTAGGTGACAAGGAAGGCCCACATGGGAATGCATGAATTTCCCTGAGAAGGGGAAATAGAAGAGATCTCCCATGAAGACTGGGGGGAGGTGGGAATGGAAATATGAGGGATCAGTTGGGAGGTGGCTGGAGGGGGAGACTGATGAAAGGTATGTCTTGATATGTGGAGCATTTTGGAGCCAGGTAGAAAACTGGGAAACTCCCACAAATCTACAAGGATGGTCCACCCCAGCTAAGACTCTTAGCAATAGTGGTTAGGTAGTCTGAATTGGACATCTTCTGTAATCAGGATGGTTACTACTCCAATTATCATCAGAGAGCCTCCATCCAGTAAGTAATGGAAACAAAAGCAGAGAGCCACAGCCAAGCAATGGACCAAGCCCAGGGAATCCTGTTGAGGGGAGGAAAGAAGGATTGGATGAGACAGGGGATCAAGGTCATCACAAAGGAACCCACAGAAACAACTAACCTGGGCTCACAAGACATCATAGAGTCTGTACCCACAGCTAGGAAGCCTGCATGGGATTGCCCTAGGCCCTCTACATATGTGAGACAGTTGTGTAGCTTGGTCTACTTGTGAGACACCTAGCAGTGGGAGCAGAGCTTGTCCCTAACAATCAGGAACCTCAAACTGGATTGCCTCACCCAGCATTAATACAAGGGGAGGAGCTTAGTCCTACCTCATTGTTGACACCAATGGGAGGCCTGCCCCTTTCTGAACAGAAACAGAGTAGGAGTACATTGGGAGAGGATGGTGGGGGCAGGGAATGGGAGGAGAGGAGGGAGGGGAAACTTCAGTAGGGATGCAAAATAAATGAATAAATTTAATTTAAAAAAGATTTTGAAATTGGAAAACTTAATTTACTATGGGAAAAACTGCTTTGAAAGACAAATGGAACCCACAAAGGAGATTATATTTTAACTGGCTCCCAACTAAGTCCAGGGAACAGTAAAAACAAACCAAGTGAAAAGAAAATGCCACCAAAGACATGCCATTGTTACTTTTGCATATGAAACGAGCAGTCACGAATTCAGGGCTGTTAGCTTCCAAGTGCAGTTATTATTTCCTGAAAACTTGTTAGGATCTCTCCAAATCATTAGTTTTCAGCAGATGTTTACACATAGATTCTGCATTAGTGCAGATGGGACACAAACCAGGCTGTAGTTTGCCTGGTTTTGTATGCAAATATTCAACTCGATTGGCTTACTCACCCAAGAGCTGGTGATGTCAGCTTTCTGTACGCCGAAATGCGTCTTTCTTCCCAAGGGAGAGGGGTGACTACACCAACCCCAATGTTTTTATCTCCTCCTTTTTCATCCCTTGTCTAATACTATTATTTCATTCTCTTCTTCTAGCTTTCTAGAGGAAATGTGGCCCATTACTTACATTGAAACTAATATTTTCACAATTGCCTTCAAGCTATGTAGAAACAAATTTGTCTATCCTCAATTTGTGAATCCAGAAAACTTTCATTGCTAGAAGATTACCATATTCTTTAGAGCAATATTGCAAAGATTATATTTTATTTAAATATCTGACTTCCAAACTAGCATCGATGCCCTCCAGACAGCAGGGTCAGAAGTGACACAAAGACAAATTTGCTGAAGAACCCCACCCAGAGAGTGGATCTGTCTTCCATATTAACCATTCCTGACAGCGAAGTTCAGAGCACTGGTAGGGCCCAGTATTCAGGCTGCAAGCTGCAGGCTGGGATGAGCTGTTTCCTTTCCTTTCCTTTCCTTCCTTCTTTTCTTTCTTCCTTCCTTCCTTCTTTCCTTCCTTCCTTCCTTCCTTCCTTCCTTCCTTCCTTCCTTCCTTCCTCTCTCTCTCTCTCTCTCTCTCTCTCTCTCTCTCTCTCTCTCTCTCTCTCTCTCTCTCTCTCTCACACACACACACACACACACACACACACACACACACACACAGGGTCACCAATATTCCTGTGCTCTTGTGGTGTCATTAAATTAGGCAATTGTTAAAGACTGTTAAATCAGGCACAGGGTAAAGATCAAAGTGAAGGAAGAAACTGGTTGAAGCAGGTAGAAGCAGCCTTGATCTTGGGAACAATTTTGGCACTTATCACAAATCCTGCCATAAGTTACCCTGCCATGATGGTACCTGAGACATGTCTTCAGACTCTTTTTTTAAGTTTCCTTCTTTGACCAGGTCCTGCTCCCCCAAAACCCAGGGTTCATTGTGCTCCCTACCCCCATCATAAACATCATCACACCAACACAAGATTGTGACATTCTGCCTGTACCTAACCAAATGATACCTTTCTTCAACTCTCCTCCATGACTCCTTCCAGTGTGTCATCTACTTCCTCCCACACTCTGACTAATACAAAATCACATATTTAGACCTTCAGTTTCACAGAAATTGTAGAATTGTGAAAATCATTGAAACTTTGATATCAGTGCATATCCAAGCAATTCATACTTCTCTTAAACAAACTAATGAGTTATTAGTAATTCATTTTACCTCTATAAGACCACAAGAAACCAACTCTACTATGTCCATGTGAAAGTTCTGCTTCCCATCCTCAAAGTCCCATACTTGCTCCACTATACAACCAAGATTATCTAAAAACTCCCAATATCCAGAAACATAAGAATACCCAAATCATAGAAAATGCAATTTTCTAAGCAATAAAACTCAATTTTCTAAGACATAAAATACATCTGTGGATTTTATGAAAGATTGTTGATTACTTTACTAATAGCCCATTCACAAGAATGAGATGTCTATTGTGTGAAAGCGACTAGATGAAAGTCATTAATATCAAAGTAATCTAAAGTGTGAGTGCATGTGGTTACTCCTAAGAAGGGCTCCCAGGGAGCCTTCATTATCTCATACTCATTCCCATACTACAGGGCAAATATGAATGCTTGATGGTAACTGTCATCTCAGTTGCTGTGTCTTTTGGTGAACATAATTCCTGTGAGTTTGACTTGATAATTTAGGCAGACTAAAAGATTAGAAGCTAACAGTAAGATAGAGAAATGATAATGATAAACTAGAACAGAAATTTTGTTAATATGAATTTTCACATAAAATGTATTTTGTACTGTGTATTTTTTAAAGATTTATTTATTTATTTATTATGTATACAGCATGTATGACTGCAGGCCAGAAGAGGGCACCAGATCTCGTTACAGATGGTTGTGAGCCACCATGTGGTTGCTGGGAATTGAACTCAGGACCTCTGGAAGAGCAGTCAGTGCTCTTAACCTCTGAGCCATCTCTCCAGCCCTGTACTGTGTATTTTTAACTATAGTTCAGCATTTGATTTTTTTCTTTCCTTTTTATACTCAAAGGAAGTGCTTTATGGCTTCTGTTTGGCATTTCCAAATTGCCAGTGTCATGACTTTTCAATTTGGAACCACAGTTAAATAAAATAAATGGTTCTTGAACATAAACGCTGTGATACCAGCACAGTGGCTCTGATAATGGGGGCAGGTACTAAGTAACTAGCAGGTGGATAGACGACAGAGAGTAGACGTGCTGGGCAGTGAGGTTACTCATATGCAAAAGGCAGATGGGTACCACAATATTTTTATACTTTCTGAATGACACCTAATTGAAACTCTATGAATTAGAACTGTCTGGAGAATTCCTCTTAATATTTTCACAGCTCAGTTGACCACAGATAACTGAAACTACAGAAATAAAACATGAACTCAGTGAATCTAAACAGTCATCTTCTGGTACAGAAATTACTCACTCTATTCTGTAGATGAGGGAACCAAGGTATAGAGGCATCAACAGCTTGCCCAAAGTAATGATCTAGTAAATACTAGAATTGGTACATCTACTTCTCTGTTGTTTATGATAAAATAGAAAGCATTCTGTGTGATTTACATCATTTAGCCATGCTATTTTTACTGTTAAGAAGCAGAGCTTGTGCTGTTTGGAAGACTCTGATGCCTAGGGATGATTCAGAATGAAGAAGATGTGCCAGAAAACAGTGTGTGTGTGTGTGTGTGTGTGTGTGTGTGTGTGTGTGTGTGTGTGTGCAGTGCAAAATTGTTCTCCTTCTGTAGCTATAGTGATATATGTACTATGTTGCAAAAAGGAATGGAATATGTTCAGCTGATAGGTTCTAAATAATCACTTATTTTTCCATCACAGTAAAGAACATCACACAAACATATAACAACATGTGTAGGAGTGCATATGTATTGCATATGAAGCACAGACAACAAAAGAATGATCAAAACTACCTATCAAAATAAGGTAGAGGGGGCCGAATGTGATCAGGACATTCTACCTTCCGTCTTGAGACAATGTCTCCCATTGTTCCTCAGTTCCTCTAGACTAGCTGGCCACTTAAAACAGTCTCTGGACCTTGCCCATTCCATCCTGGGGTAACAGACACACACTGCCTCATCTGGCTTTTACATGGGCGTTAAGCTCCAAACTCAGCTTCTCATGTTTCACTGCCTTTAAGTCCCTCATCAGGCCAGAGGCAGGACTTAGTGGGTCAAAGGACTTGCCTTATGTCTGGTGACCTTAGATGAATCCCAAAGACCCACATGGTAGAGGGACACAGCCCACTCTTTAAAGTTTACCTCTTACTTCCATACACATACAATAAATAAATAAGAGTAATAAAAAAGATCACTTCTCAGAGAGTAATGTACATTCATTTGGGAAAAACTGAGAAAAAAAATAATGAATTAAAGAAAGAAAAATCATGAATTAACATCTGGAAATAATTGTATCTCGGCCATTCCAGAATTTTCCCCTTGCAATTGTAAATATTTTACTAAAATATTATATTGTGTATATTATCTTATAAACTGGTCATTATATTTATAATGGCTCATTAATGTAAAATATCATTTTCAAAGGCTATATATTACTCTGCTGAGTGATTGGTTCTCAGTTTATTTAAACCTTTTGGTACAAATGGAAGTTGTTACTAACATTTTATTTTTGCTTTTGAGGTTTACTTGTTCTTCTCAAATCATATGTAGGCATTCTGTGATGAATCAGAACAGTGTGGTCAACAACAGGGAAGACTCTGTCATTTGATGTGATGGTTAATCTTGACTGTCGACTTGACAAAATTTAGAATCACCATGAAAACAAATCTTTAAACATGTCTCTGTGCAACTTTATGTATTAGGTTAATTGAGATGGATTGTGCTATGAGCAAGGGCCTGGATTGAACAAGATGGAGAAAGCAAGCTGAGCATCAGGTGCTTTAAGCTCCTGGAACCACACCTTCCTCACCAACTTGTCCCCTGGTACTGTCAGGGAATACAAAACCCTTCCTTCCTGAAGTTGTTTGTGTTCATGTATAGTCACAGCAATAAACAAGGAAATAATGCATCTGGTAGACACAACCAAATGGCCTGTGGACATGATGTACACTAACTGGCAGGCCAGTGGTGCGACAGAGTTTCTGTCTTATTTTCCATTTTAAGTCCTGAAACAGTTCTCATAACACAAAGAACAAATAGTGCAGTCATAATTTTTGGCTAATGTAGTAGGCCAAATTCTATGTGATTATTTTCATTTATATATACATATATGAAAATTTTAAATCAGGTAAAACATTATATGTATTTCATTTATCCTTTGTACTTATATTTTTGGTAACTTGTATATGTCTATTTGTTTCCTACTTTTAAAAATGAAAACTGATTCATAATAGTGCTTTACTAATCAGTAATATGCTTACTTACTTTTCTAACAATTGTGACTTGACATTAAATTACATCTATTACATTATATGTAAGCTTACTCCCTAGTAAAGTCTTACTCAAGGTCAGAAAGTCTGAGCTTGCTTTGTCCAGGATGATTTGGCCACAGGTATGGTAACCAGGTGTTTTGGAGGGTCTATGCTTGGTTGTATGTTGTGCTTTGATCTTGAAAGGGGGAGGTCTTTTGCCTCTCCCCTTGCTAGTGTATAAAAAGCCCATTATAAATAAACTTGAGGCTGCTGGGTATTGACCCAGGGCCCTCTTGAAGGCTATCTTGCATCTTTCTCTCCATCTGCATGCTGTGGGATGTTCTGTATGGCAAATGTGTTGCTAATAAAACACTGATTGGCCAGTGGCTAGGCAGGAAGTATAGGCGGGACTAACAGAGAGAATAAAAAGAGCAGGAAGGTGGAAGGAGACGCTGCCAGACGCTGCCAGCCACCGCCAGGACAAGCAGCATGTAAAGATGCCGGTAAGCCACGAGCCATGTGGCAAGGAACAGAATTATAGAAATGGAATAATTTAAGATATAAGAACAGTTAGCAAGAAGCCTGCCACGGCCATACAGTTTGTAAGCAGTATAAGTCTCTGTGTTTACTTGGTTGGGTCCGAGCGGCTGTGGGACTGGCAGGTGAAAGAGATTTATCCTGACTGTGAGCCAGGCAGGAAAAATCTAGCTACATCTGCATCTATATTTCTTCCTATTATTTCCCAATTCCTCACTCCCCACTTCAAGGGACCCTTCAATAGGTCAAGACTCAACCCCAACACTGGGCCCTGACACTAAACCCTAACACTTCTCTATACAATCAAACCTACAGTTACTGTTCTCTGGGGATTAAAAGATACTTCTAGAACCAAGCACAGTGGTGTAGATCTGTAGCTCCAGCATTTGTTGGACTAAAGCAGAGCAACTGAGAATCCCTCCTGGGTACAGACAAAGCCCAGAGAGAGTGCAGGGAAGGCAAAGGGGAGCAGGAAATGGGGAGAGGGGCATATGGATTGAAGGAGGAAGGAGGTGATAAAGAAAAGATATTTACATTTTAATATTATAGTTATATGGTGCTTCTTTCTCTAACTCTGTGGTGGATTAGTCCTTTGTGGTGTGAAAAGTCAGATAGAGACCTACTTTTATTTCTTTTAAAACATGCTAATTTTGCTGATTTAATAACATTTATCCAGTGCCTTTTCCTTTCCCGAAAATGAAATGCCATTTATCAAATATTAACTCTTGACTTTATATTCTGTCACATTGACTTTATGTCTATATATGTAACCACAGTTTTAATTTATTTTATCTATTTTTTTATTTAAAGTAACCACAGTTTTAATTATTGAAACTTTGGAATATGTTAATAACTGAAAAGAAGAATGTTCCTTATAGTATTGAATATGTTTTTTATAATTTATATTTTATTTCTAAAAGAATAAATTGTGAATTGATGGAAATTTGGGAAATGGAACAAACAAAGAGAAACAACTATCACCCAAGGGTAACTGATTAAACCTGAGTGGTTACCTTACCAGTCCTTGGAGTTAGATGTCACATTATCAGAATTTGGGAGATTTTGTTTGAGTTGTGAGTGAGAAATACGACTTGGTGTTCCTTGCAGCAGTTACTATACTTAGCCTAACTTTAAATATCACCGTGGTCAAAGTAAGGGAACTCTTCTAAAGCTCGTCTTGGCAGTTTGGGAAAACGTAAAACCACTAATATTAAACATTCAAGTTTGCTTGCCTTTTTCCCCAGCCAGATACCTAATAGCTATTTAAAATTGATGTTTGGATCCTGCCTAGGACCTCCCATCTGGACAAGAGGAGAGCGCCTGGGCTCAGCCAAGATCCTATCCCTGGGCACCACCCATTCCGGAGAAGACCTGCCCAACTTGGCCCCAGGTTCTGGCCAGCAGGCAGGATCCTCTCCACCCCCACTGGGAAGGCTCCCCTTCTCCAAGAACCCCCAGCAGACCCTGCAATCTCCACGCCCTGCCCCCACGCCCATCTGCCCAAGACCCCAGACACTTCTTGAGGCTTAGAGACCAGCCCCCAGCTCCCATCCTGCCCTGGACCTCCCATCTGGACAAGAGCTCCCATCTTACCCCGGAGCTCCCATCTGGACAAGAGAGAGAGGCTTCCTGAATCTATCAGCTCTATCTGGACCAAGTGCGCTGATAAGAACAAGAACGAATCCACAAGGAGATGGGCAGACATCAAGGTAGAAGTACATACAACAAAATGAAGAGCAATACACCATCACCAGAACCTAACCCTACAGAAAGCACTAGAAGGAAAATTCCAACCTAAGGAAGTCAGATACACCCTCGAAAACACAGGCAATAGATAAAGCCACAGAAGTAAACCCCAAAGAAGAGAAGTACACACACTACCACCAAAAAAATAACAGGAATGAACAATCACTGGTCATTAATACCCCTTAATATCAATGGACTTAGTTCACCTATAAAAAGACACAGGCTTACAGAATGGATACGAAAGTAGGACCCATCTTTCTGCTGCATACAAGAAACACACCTCAAATTCAAAGATAGACACTACCTAAGAATAAAAGGCTGGGAAAAGGCTTTCCAATCAAACAGTCTTAAGAAACAAGTGGGTGTAGCCATCCTAATATCCAGCAAAATAGACTTCAAACTAAAATCAATCAAATGAGATCAAGAAGGGCATTACATACCCATCACAGGAAAGATCCACCAAGATGAAGTTTCAATTCTGAACATTTATGCCCCAAACACAAGGGCACCCACATATGTAAAAGAAACATTACTAAAGCTTAAACCACATATAAAACCCCACACACTAATAGTGGGAGACTTCAACACCTCACTTTCACCACTGGACAGATCTCCCAAATCAAAACTTAACAGAGAAATAAAGGACTTAACTGATGTTATGACTCAGATGGACTTAATGGATATCTACAGAACATTCCATCCTAACAAAAAAGAATATACTTTCTTCTCAGCACCCCATGGAACCTTCTCTAAAATCGACCACATACTTGGCCACAAAGCAAATCTCAACAGATACAAAACAATTGGAATAACCTCCTGTGTTCTATTAGACCATCATGGTTTAAAGTTAGATTTCAAATACAACAAAAACTACAGAAAACCTACAATCGCATGGAAACTGAATAATGCTCAACTGAATCACCAATGGGTCAAGGAAGAAATAAAGAAAGAAATTACAGACTTCCTAGAGATCAACGAAAATGAAGACACCACATACCCAAACTTATGGGACACTATGAAAGCAGTGCTAAGAGGGAAATTCATAGCACTAAATGCCCACATAAAGAAGTTGGAGAAATCTTACACTAGTGACTTAACAACACACCTGAAAGCTCTAGAACAAGAAGAAGCAAAGTCTCCCAGGAAGAATAGACGCCAGGAAATTATCAAATTGAGAGCTGAAATCAATAAAATAGAAACAAAGAGAACAATACAAAAAATTAATGAAACAAAGAGTTGGTTCTTTGAGAGAATCAACAAGATAGACAAGCCCTTATCCAAACTAACCAAAAGACAGAGAGAGAGAGCATCCAAATTAACAAAATCAGAAATGAAAAGGGGAACATAACAATAGACATTGAGGAAATCCAGAGAATCATCAGGTCATACTTCAAAAACCTCTACTCCACAAAACTGGAAAATCTAAAAGAAATGGATAGTTTTCTGGATAGGTACCACATACGTAAGTTAAATCAAGACCAGATAAACTATTTAAATAGTCCAATAACCCCTAAGGAAATAAAATCAGTCATTAAAAGTCTCCCAACCAAAAAAATCCCAGGACCAGAAGGTTTCAGTGCAGAATTCTACCAGATCTTCAAAGAAGAGTTAATGCCAATACTCTTTAAATTGTTCCACACAATAGAAACAGAAGGAACATTACCAAATTCCTTCTATGAGGCTACAATTACCCTGATTCCTAAACCAAACAAGGATACAACAAAGAAAGAGAACTACAGACCGATCTCTCTCATGAACATTGATGCAAAAATACTCAGTAAAATACTGGCAAACAGACTCCAAGAACACATCAAAGCAATTATACACCATGATCAAGTAGGCTTTATCCCAGGGATGCAAGGGTGGTTCAACATATGAAAGTCCGTCAATGTAATACACCATATAAATAAACTCAAAGAAAAAAAAACCACATGATCATCTCACTAGATGCAGAAAAGGCATTAGACAAAATCCAACACCCCTTCATGATAAAGGTCTTGGAGCGATCAGGAATACAGGGAACATACCTAAACATAATAAAGGCAATTTACAGCAAGCCAACAGCCAACATCAAATTAAATGGAGAGAAACTCAAAGCAATTCCACTAAAATCAGGAATGAGGCAAGGCTGTCTGCTCTCCCCATACTTATTCAATATAGTACTTGAAGTTCTAGCCAGAGCAGTAAGGAGATTAAGGGGATACAAATTGGGAAGGAAGAAGTCAAGCTTTCCCTATTTGCAGATGACATGATAGTATACTTGAGTGACCCCAAATGTTCAACTAAGGAACTGATACAGCTTATAAACACCTTCAGCAACATAGCAGGATACAAGATCAACTCAAAAAAATTAGTAGCCCTCCTATATACAATTGACAAACAGGCTGAGAAGGAAATTAGAGATACATCACCCTTTACAATAGCCACAAATGATATAAAATACCTTGGGATAACACTAACCAAGCAAGTGAAGGACCTATATGACAAGAACTTTAAGTCCCTGAAAAAAGAAATTGAAGAAGATGTCAGAAAATGGAAAGATCACCCATGCTCATGGATAGGCAGGATTAACACAGTAAAAATGGCAATGTTACCAAAAACAATCTACAGATTCAATGCAATCCCCATCAAAAAACCAACACAATTCTTCACAGACCTGGAAAGAATAATACTCAACTTCATATGGAAAAACAAAAAACCC
The DNA here is from genome assembly GCA_902168415.1 of Peromyscus melanophrys. Taxonomy (NCBI): domain Eukaryota; kingdom Metazoa; phylum Chordata; class Mammalia; order Rodentia; family Cricetidae; genus Peromyscus; species Peromyscus melanophrys. Next base: position 21,869 of record CABHPR010106082.1, read on the forward strand.
AGGATAGCCAAAAGAATCCTGTACAATAAGACAACCTTTAGAGGCATCACAATCCCTGACCTCAAGCTCTACTATAGAGCTACAGTAATAAAAACAGCTTGGTACTGGCATAAAAACCGACATGTGGACCAATGGAATGGAATTGAAGACCCTGACATTAATCCGCACACCTATGAACATATAATTTTTGACAAAGAAGCCAAAACTGTACAATGGAAAAAAGAAAGCATCTTCAACAAATGGTGCTGGCCTAACTGGATGTCGACGTGTAGAAGGCTGCAAATAGATACATATCTGTCATTGTGCACAAAACTTAAGTCCAAGTGGATCAAAGACCTCAACATAAATCCAGCTACTCTGAACCTGCTAGAAGAGAAAGTAGGAAGTAGTCTTGAACGCATTGGCATAGGATTGGCATCACTTCCTAAATATAGCACCAGTAGCACAGACACTGAGAGAAACAATCAATCAATGG
>CABHPR010106083.1:3572-26257 GCA_902168415.1 Peromyscus melanophrys
AAAGAAAGAAAGAAAGAAAGAAAGAAAGAAAGAAAGAAAGAAAGAAAGAAAAGAAGGAAAGAAAGTTAGAAGCAAATGAGATCAATGGATTAAATTGCAGTTCCACATTCAACATAAAAAAGAATCAAGTGGAAAATGAAGTGAACAGAACTGAGTCCTGAGATATGTGTGGGTAGTGACTGCAGGAAATCATAGCCACAAAAGGGATATGTTAAATCATACATGCATCCATTTAAAGGAGAAATTGAGTAAGCCTCATGCCTCACTCAAAGCTCTATAGTGTGGAGAAAAGAGACCCAGATGAAATAGACAGAGTTTTCATGCTGTCTGTTGTCCCTATGGTGTTTTATCAGAAGTTGAATATTTGGAAAACTTTTAGAAGCCTATGTGTCACTCAACTGATGACTGGATGATAAAAATTTGGTATTTATACACCACATAATATTATTTAGTTGTAAAGGTAAATGAAAGCATAAACTGTAGAAGTTCACATTGAGTGAAGTTACCCAGATCCAGAAAAACAAAACTTGCATAGTCCCTCTCCTCTGGGATTCATACCTTCAAATCTTCTGATGTGGGTATCTGACATACAGTAACCAGAAAATAAATGAATATAACAAGTAAACATTGGAGGAGTCAGAGAGAAATAGAGAGGACAATATCCAGATATAAGTAATCTGAAGTGGTAAATGAAAAACATAGGTGGGCTCTGTTTAGGGAGGGCAATGAGATCAATAGAGAAGGAGCAAGAGGGTAAAATATCAGTAAGGATGTCTAAAATTTTATCATACTTTGAATATTTACCTAAAATAGCTATTATACATGTAAGTCAGTGTATAAATACGCATATATAGTTTAAATGAAAATTTTGTATCTGAGCTAACAATTATATACCCCCGAAGCCACTGACTACTCAATGAAAGTCCCAACACCAGCTTTAAAAATCCATCTTTTGAGTTGTTGGTCAGAGTTGTCTAAAAGATTTTTAAAACATTATTGTTATTGCCCTTAATTGCCCCTAGAGGTGAAAGGTATGTCCTTATTGGAGAAGACACTTCAGACTAGGGGCCCAGAGATCTCCAACCTGAAACTTCTTTCTCCCTGAGGATGAGATTTTTCTGGTACCAGAAGACTTTGTACAACTTTCCAAAGTATGAAACAACCAATAGTTGTATCAAGCTGTAGCACCCATGAACACATCAAAAAACCTATGAACACATCAAGGAGCACCCATGAACACTTCAAGCAGCAGCATGGCATGGTAAGCTTCAGGTTACAGTATTGACATATGTACTTCAGTGGGAACCAACAGGTCTCTTAATGGACTCAAGACACAAGCAATATGAGGAAACTAGAAAACTAGCAAACTTGTCAGGGTTAGTGAAGTCTTGGAGGAGAACCTTCAACTGTCACTTTCCTAAACAAGCGAAATCCCTAAATCCATTCAGAATATCTGTCACTATACTGATATACGTGCAGCCCTCATCTCTTATGGAAGAAATCTCTCTGCTGCAAATGAAGATCAGTTCAGAAAAACCACATCCAATCAAAATGCAGAGGTGTGGAGCTCAGTCCTAACTCCTACAACATCCATAACATACTTCTTGCACCTAAGGCTTATACATCATTGCAAAGGAAGGAGTTGAAAAATTGTGAGGGAAATATTATAAAGGAAATTTCTGTGAAATAGTCTCCTAGGAACAACAGAAGCTCTACACACAAAGTCTCCCCAACACGATTGCTTAAACCCAAGCTGAAAAAGAATGAAACAAGTAGACATGCTAATGTAGCTAGGAGAAAACTTTTGAAGCTTCAACCCTATAGAAAATCCTCCCAACAAAAATGGGCGTTGAGAGCTGGAAAAAAATATCTTCTCAAGGGAAGAGGAGACCAATGGGTATCCAATATCAAACAGTCAGCTTTGAAAAATATATGCATAGAAATAACAATATACAGACTTAACTGCTTGTATTTACATATTTAAGGCCTATAGCAGGAATCTTAGAAGGTCTTATTAATAAAATCAAACATGAGCCAGGTATTGGGGTGAACTGGAAGATCAGAGAACCAGAACAAGCCACAGCTAACCTCACCTGGCCAACTTCTCAGCTGATCTTGTTTCCTCAGACTGGAAGCCTCTGTGTCCTCATATCCAAATGGCTCTCAGCTGAACTGTGCTGCTCAAAACCTAAAAGTTTAACCAGCCAAATGCTTCTAGTTTCTGGTCTTCACACCTTATATATCTTTCTCTTTCTGCCGTCACTCCCTGGGATTAAAGGCTTGAGTCACCATGCTTGGCTGTATCCTTGAACAGATGGATTTCTGCTTCTGGAATGCTAGGATTAAAGGCGTGAGTGCCACAATTTTCTAGCCTCTGTATCTAGTGGCTGTCTGTTCTCTGACCCCAGATAAAATTATTAGGGTGCACAATATTTTGGGGAATACAATACCACCACAAAGGCCCAGTGTGTGTGTGTGTGTGTGTGTGTGTGTGTGTGTGTGTGTGTGTGTGTATGTCTGTCTGTCTGTCTGTGTGCATAAGATAGAGAAAGAGAGAGAGAGAGAGAGAGAGAGAGAGAGAGAGAGAGAGAGAGAGAAGACAGATATGAGAATTAGTAAAATATAGGCCATGTATTTGATGGAGAAGAAAGGGATTCTATGGGAACATTTGGAGGGAGGAAAGTGAAGGAGGATAGGCAGTTATAATATAATCTTAAAAAGTAAAAACAAAACAAACTGAAAACTTTAAAAGAAGTGCTAGAAAGTTTAATATATTGACACATTCTATGATAAACATTTTTTAGTGTTTAGTTTTGTTTAGTTTTTGAGCTACCTAAATTACTGGGGAATATGATCCTTTGATTAACCGCAGTTAGACTCTGGCATTGTGCCCCATAGCCCTGAAAAACTGACAACAAAAACAGACGTTCTGTTTATAGTAGTGACTTTAATCCTAGTATCTGACTTCCTTAGACATTTCACAGATGCCTTAAGAAGCTTCACTCCAGCCTTCAGAAGACACTGTCAGTATAGTTGATAGTAAAGCCACAGAATTCCCCTTCAAGTGGCCCAGCTCCATCACTACAACCATAGCATGCAGTAGTGTAAGAAAATTCACTTCTACTATAACCTTCTAATGATCCTGCCTTCAACTGCTCCTGTAGACTATGAGGGCTGCTTTAAGACTTGATATACCATAGATGTCCTCTATATTGTCTGTGTGCAAAAAGACCACCACCCCTGGCGATTCTCCATGAAGCTTTTGATGAACAAAAATAGTTGACCATTTTAAAGAGAGTCATTATTTCTCATGAAAGTATAGTGATTACCCCATGTATATAGGTGCTTTCTGGTATACCTGGGAGCCATGCATATGCATGGTATGATTAATGGAAGTACAACTTTTGTATAGCAGTTTATGTCTCTTAATGTTAAGTAAGTAGGGTGTTCCCTATGTTTTCTGGGTTAATCTGAAAGTCCACTCTTCTATGACGAATAAGTCACAATCTCCTTACTAAACAGTTTCTTTCTGCTTATACTTTTTACTGTGAATAGAACATGCCAAGTTAATTTCCTGGAAACATACAAAAACCTAGAGCTTCCAACCACAGCAAAAGCAGCAAGAACAGAAGAATCCTGTGCACATCCTTAAAGCTGAGGCTGTAAAGGAAAGAAGATGGTTAAGAAACAAGATTGCTCTAATAGACTACTTGAGTACTTTAAGAGAACTGTCAAGGGTTAAAACCCAGGTTGTACCTGCAAGGACTCTCCACTGACTCATAACCCACTACCTCTAGTTAGTTCCCACCTCTAAAGTTCTTGAAAATACCACAAACAATGGAATCAACTTGGTACCAAGGGATAACAACATGAATCAGAGGAGGGGGTATTCATCCTTTTTGTTTCATTTTTATTCATCAAATTTATTCATTTATTTTACATCCCAATCACAGTATCCCCTCCTTCTCTCCTCTCCCTCTTCCTCTACTCCCCCTCTCCCCCCTCCCATTCCCTCTTCCTCTGTATCTGTTCAGAAAGGGGCAGGCCTCCCAAGTTGTCAACATAGCTTAGCATAGCATTTAGCGTTAAACAGCTTCAGTAAAGAAATGGAGCTTGTAGTCTTATAGAAAGATGTCAGTAAGCAAGAAGGATGAAAAATGAGGAAGACGAGATGACAAGAAATGTGGACAGTGCTAAGCATGAGTGAGTTAGAACGGGACAGGAGAAATGTCGATGGCTATTGAGCCATGGGCCAGAGATCAGGTCTCCGGGTTCATTGGCAGGTGTTAAAGCCATGAGGAATACTAGTTTATAATTAGACTTCCTGGAGGAGATGAAGACAGATGCATCAGAAGAAAGACAGGATGGAAAGTGTATTATGGAATAGAAGGGCTAGGTGGATGTCAAGTATGGTTGGGGCTCATGAATTTCTAAAGATCACAGGGATTGTGAAATGAGAGATTAGACCAGCTGTTTTGGTCAGAAGTCTTCCATTGGGCTCATGAAGTTTTTGCCCAACTTGGTGGCTGACAGTACTGGACAGTCATCAACAAGCTCCAGTGACATTTGCTCATCCATAAGCTCTAGAGACTCTAACTTGATCTCTCCTCCCCAGAGAGTGAGCACTGAGTGCCAAGAGCTCAGGGGATTTTTATCAGATGCCAGGTTGCTAAGGTCTCGCCAAGAAAGCTCAGTTTGATGCTGTAACATCAACAACAAAACTACTGTTTCATAGGTCAGTATGAAGCCACGAAATGTTTACAAATGCTGTACATCACTTGGTTGGTTATATTCTTGCATTCGAGAGAGCAAGACTGCCAAAGAGAGTAAAAGTCACATAAGCACAGGACTGTTAATTCCTTTGGACCTTAGCAGTTGCAGACCATTCTGTCAGCAACAGCAAAGACATACATTTGGAAGGAGTTGCTACCTAGTCATTCTGTAGAGTTGGCTTAAAGAAATTCCTAATCAGTGAACTGTACACGTCTTCCCAAATACATATCCCCAGTTTCCTCCAGTGGCTTTCTTTATTCCAGTCTTTTATAAAGCTCATTTGCATCCCATAGGTCACTCACTTTAATGCCAGACCACAGAAAAAGAATGACCCACATATGATGCTGTCCCACCTGTTTGACCTCACAAGCTGAAAGTGACACCTTGGCCACCAATCTGTTGGTACTTTCAGAACAGACATCATCCTGACACAGAGATCCTGATCCTTGGGTATACATCACCTGATGCCTAGACTCTGTAGCATCTGCCAAGAGGCTCAGGCGTCTTTCCTGTGACTACATCTTCTCAGGAACAGCTTTCATATTAAATAAGGGCACTTTCCATTCACTGCTTTATCTCCAGAGTCCCATTGTTCAACATTGAGTTTCGTGAGATATGAATTGGTTTAATATTCAGCTTCAAAAAATCTTTGTAATAAAACATGGACACATGTTTTTAATCAGAGATGAATTTGAAACAGTTATTTTCCTCATCTGTGACTTGTCTTTTTCCTTTTGTAAACTTTGTATTACAAAGGACATCATATTTCACTGAAGTCCAATTTACTAGTTTTCTCTCTTAGATTGTGGGGGAGCAGTACAGTTGGGAAAACTTCAGCAGATGCTGAACAAGACAGAAAAAGACAACCATGGTGGTGAACTCTGTGGGAGGCTCTGAATGTGGAGTGTCCCATGCCTGAGTCCTCAGCCTCTGTCTGATCCTGTTGACACACAACATTTCATTAACATCTCACATCATAAAATGTCTAAATGGAGACCTTCTCCACACTCTCTGTTCCCCCAAACCCTCAGGTTCCTCCATAGTGCTGCCATAGAAAATCAGCTGCAGCCTCCCTTCCTCCCTACTCATGTCTTATGGATGCTATTTACTGTCCTCTCCTGAACTCCCTCCCGCACTGCTTGCTACATCCCAGCTTCCAACACCAGCAGGCATTCTCTATGAATACACCAGCTGAGCAGGCCAGTGAAACAGGCAACAGACAGCTATTACACTGTCCAAAAATCCAGAGGGGGAACAGAATCCAAAGAACAAAGCAAACCAACCCAACAAAACCAAAACCAAAAATAGACTTATAATCACCCCATACCCAGATTCCTACATAAGCGTAAGAGCAAGATCAATAACAGCCAGGGCAATATGTCTCCACTAGGACCCAGCTATTCTACCTCAGTAGGCCCACAATATTTCAACACTGCTGAAGAACAGAAAAAGACCTTAATACCAACTATATGAAAATGACACAGGTCCTTAAAGAGGAAATAAAAAAGCCCTTAAAGAAATCCTGGAAAAGATACACACACAAATCCACTTGGAGGAAATTAATAAATCCCTTAAAGAAAGGTAGGAAAGCACAAACAAACAAACACTTGGAGAAAATAAAAAATCCCTTAAGGGGAGCCAAGAAGTAAAACAACAAACAGTTGAAGGAAATGAATAAAACTGTTGAAGACCTGAACACAGAAATAGAAGCAATAAAGGAAACACAAACAGAGGGAAATCTTGAAATGAAAAATGAGGAATTTGAACAGGAACTACAGAGACAAGTTTCATCAAAAGAATACAAGAGATGGAAGAGAGAATCTCAGGTGTCGAATTTGCTATAGAAGAAATGGACACATCAGTCAAAGAAAACATTAAATCTAAAAAATTTCTGACACAGAACACCCGGGAAATCTAGTACACTCTGAAAATACCAAACATAAGAATTACAGAGATAGAGGAAGGAGAAGAATCCCTGCCCAAAGACCCAGAAAAATGTTTTCAACAAAATCATAGAAGAAAATTCTCCTAACCTAAAGATGAAAATGCCTATAAAGTGAGTTACAAGTATCATATAGAACACCAAATAGATTGGACCAGAAAAGATAGTGCCATTGCCAGATAATAACAAAAATACTAAACATACAGAACAAAAAAATAATATTAAAGTTGAAAGGGAAAAAGACAAGGAACATGTAAAGACAGACCTGTTAGAATTATATGTGACTTCTCAATGGAGACTGTGTAAGTTAGAAGGGCCTGGAAAGAACTGTTGCAGATTCTAAGGGTCCACAGATGCCAGCCTACACTATAGTACTCAGTAAAACTTTCAGCCACCAAAGATGGAAAAAATATGATATTCTATGATCAAGTCAAATTTAAAAATATCTATCTACAAATTCAATCTGATAGAAAGTGCTAAAAGGAAAACTCCAACCCAAGAAGGTTAACTATACATGAGACAACAGAGGAAACAAATAATCTCACACCATCCTTCTGCTACATCCAAGAAATAAAACTCAACATCAAAGACAGACATTAACTCAGAATAAAAGGTTGGAAAAAGATATTCCAAGCAAATGAACATAAAAAATAAGTTGATATAGACATTTTAATATCTGTCAGATAGACTTCAAATCTAAACTAATCAAAAGAGATGAGAAGAACACTACATACAGATCAAAGGAAAGTCAAGCAAGATGGTATTTTGATTCTTAACATCTATGCCTCATAGGAACACACACTTTTATAAAAGAGAGACTTCTATAGTTTAAATCACATATTGACTCTCACCCATGAACAGTGAGAGACTACAATATTCTATTCTCACCAACTGACAGTTCATCCAGACAAAAACTAAACAGAGAAATACTTGAGCTAAGATATCATATAAACCAAATGGACCTAACATATCTTCAGAACATTTCATCCCAACACAAACTATATATATATATATATATATATATATATATATATATATATATATGTATATATATATATATATATATATATCCTCAACACCTCATGGAAATTACTTCAAAATTTACCATGTACCCAGCATAAAGCAGTTCTCAGCACATACAAGAAAACTGAAATAACACTGTGCATGCTATCTGCCCACCACAGGTTAAAGGTGGATATCATCAACAACAGAAACAACTGAAAGATTGCACACTCATGGAAACTGAACAACTCTCTACTGAATGAAAAAACAGGTCAAGAAACAAATGAGAAAGAAAGTAAAGATATTATAGAATGTAATGAAAATGAACACACAGCACACTCAAACTTTTGGGATACATAGAATGGTGCTAAGAGGAAAGTTCAAAGCGCTAAGTGCCTGCATTGAAAAAAATTGGAGAGGTATTATGGTAGCAACTTAAAGAGTATACCTGAAAGCCCTGAACAAAAAGAAATAAGAACATCCAAGATGAATAGAGGGCAAGAAATAATCAAACCAAGGACTAAAATAAATAAAATAGAAATAGAAAGAACAATGTAAAGAATCAATGAAACACAGAGTTGGTTCTTTGAGAAAATCAACAAGATAGACAAAACCTTATCCAAATTAACTAAGAGACATAGAGAGAATATCCAAACTAACAAAATCAGAAATGAATAGGGGGTATAACAACAGACACCAATAAATCCAGAGAATCTTAAGGACATATTTAAAATCCTATACTCCAACAAATTGGAAAATCTAAGAGAATAGATAATTTTCCTCAATAGTGCCATTTATCAGAGTTAAGTCAAGATCAAATAAACAATTTAAATAGACATAACATCTAGTGAAATAGAAGCAGTCATTAAAAGTCTGCCAACCAAAAAGCCCAGGGCCAGATGGTTTTAGTGCAGAATTCTACCAGGCTTTCAAATAAGAATTAATGCCAATACTTTATTCCACAATATATAACCAGAAGGAACTTTTTCCAAATCACTTTATGAGGTCAAAATTATCCAGAAACTCAAACCAAACAATCAACAAATGAAGAGAATTACAGACCAATTATCCTTTTGAACTTAGATACAAAATTACTCAATAAAATAATTGTAAATGGAATCCAAAAACATAACAAAATAATCACCCACTATAATCAACTGAGATTCATCCCAGAAATGCAAGGTTAGTTCATTACATATAAATTAGTAAATATAATCCACCATAGAAACAAATGTAAGAAAAAAAGAACCATATGATCATTTCATTGACTGCAGAAAAGGCCTCTGTCAAAATCCCAAACCCCTTCACGATAAAAGTCCAGGAGATATTAGTGAAACAAAGAACATACATAAACATAATAAAGACAATTTACAGTAAGTCTATAGCCAACACAAATTAAATGGAGAGAAACCCAAAACAATTCCACTAAAATCAGGAACAATATAAGGTGTCTACTCTCTTCATATTTATTGAATATAGTACTTGAAATATTAGCTAGAGCATTAAGAGAACTGAAGGAGACCAAGGAGATACAAATTAGAAAGGAAGGATTTAAAGTATTATTATTGGCAGATGATATGATAATTTACTTAAGTGTCCCTAAAAATTCCACCAGGGAACTCCTAAAGCTGATAAACACTTTCAGCAAAGTGGTTGGATTCAGGATTAGTTCAGAAAAATTGGTAGCCCTCATATAGAGAAGTGACAAACAGACTGAGAAAGAAGTCAGGGAAAAAAACACCTTCACAATAGCCTTATATGACATAAGATACATTGGGGTAACTCTAACCAAGCAAATGAAAGAAATATATGACAAAAATTTTAAGTATTTGAAGAAAGCAATTGAAGAAAATATTAGAAATGAAAAGATCTCCAATGCTCATGGATCAATAGAATTAACATAGTAAAAATGGCCATGTTACCAAAATCAACTACAGATTCAGTGCAATATCCATCAAAATTCCAACACAGTTCTTTACAGACCTTGAAATGACATTTTCAATTTCAGTTAGAAAAACAAAAAACCTGAGATAGCTTAAACAATCCTGAACGATCAAAGAATTGCTGGAGGTATCACCATCCGTGTTTTCAAGTTGTTTGACAGAGCTATAATAACAAAAAGAATATGATATTGCCACAAAAACAATCAAGTTAAATAATGGAATTGAAATAAAAAGTCAGACACAAATCCACACACCCATTGACACCTGATATTTGATAAAGAAGCCAGAAATACACTTTTGGGAGAAAAAAGCATCTTCAACAAATGGTGCTGGCATAACTGGATGTTGACATGTAGAAGAATGCAAATAGATCTATATCCATCACCCTGCAAAAAACTCAAGTCCAAGTGGATCAAAGATCTCAACATAAAACCAGACACTCTGAACATTGTAGATGAGAATATGGAGAATAGCCTTGGACACACTGGCAAAAGAGACAACTTCCTGAACAGAACACCAATAGTGCAGACACTAAGATTGACAATTAGTAAATGGGACCTCATTAAACTGAAAGGCTTCTGTACAGCAAAGGACAATGTCAATAGAATAGAATAGCAGCCTACAGAATGGGAAAAAGATTTTCACCAACTCCACATCTGACAAATGGCTAAAATCCAAAATATATAAAGAACTCAAGAAACTAGATATCAGAAAACCAAATAATACAATTAAAAATGGGGGTACAGATCTAAATAGAAAATTCTCAACAGAGGAATCTCAAATGGCTGAGAAAAACTTACAGAAATTTTCAAAATCCTTGGCAATCAGTGAAATGCAAATCAAAACGACTTTGAGATTTCATCTTAAAACTGTCAGAATGGCTAAGATCAAAAACAGAAATGACAGCTTATGCTAGAAATGATGTGGAATGAGTGGAACACTCCTCCATGGCTGGTGGGAATGCAATCTTGTACAGCCACTATGGAAATCAATATAGTGATTCCTCAGAAAATTGGGAATTGACCAGATGGTGATGGTGCACACCTTTAATCCCAGCTCTCAGGAGGCAGAGGCAGGTGGTTCTCCATGGGTTTGAGAGCAGCCTGGTCTACAAAGTGAGTTCCAGGACAGCCATGGCAGTTACACAGAGAAACCCTGTCTCGAGAAACTAAAAAAGAAAGAATATTTTGAATTGATCTATCTCAAGACCCAGCTACACCATTCGTGGGCATATAGCCAAAGGACACTCCATCCTACCACAAGGTCACTTGCTTAATTTTGTTCATTTCTACTTTATACTTAAAAGCCAGACATAAGAAACAACCTAGATGCCCCTAAACTGAAGAATGAATTAAGAAAGTGTGGTTTATTTGCAAAATGGATTATTAGTTGGCTGTAAAAAAAATGGCTTCATGAAATTTGTATGTAAATGGATCAAACTAGAAAAAAAAATAATCATTCAGAATTAGGTAACCCAGACACAGAAAGACAAATACATTCTGTATTTACTTATAAGTCGATGTTAGTCATTAAGCTAATTATAACTAAGCTCTAATCCTTAGACCAAGAGAGTTTAGATAAAGAGGAAGGCTACAAGGGGATACAGGGATCTCCCTGGGATGGGAAAATAAAATAGAGTTTACTAGTAGACTGGGGGCAGGTGGGGTTGGGAGTGGGAGGGATTAGGTTGTGGGGAGATGGGATGGAGGGAGAGTATGAGGAGAGTTGGCTGAAAATGAGGGCATTTGTGGGAGAGTTTGGAAGCCTAGTACAAGAGAAACTTCCTGGAATTTGTGAGGTTAATACTACTGAGGACTCCTAGTAATGGGGGATATGGAGTCTAAACTGCCAATCTAGTGTAGTCAGGCAAATGCCCCACTGGCAGGCCTGTGTTATATTCAGTTCAGTTGGCCTAGGGGATCCTGTGGAGATACCCAAACAATTCTGGCTAATGGCAGGTCAGAGGATTGCTCTAGGCAAATTGACAATGGGATCCCATTGCTGAGGACAACATCTATATAGCTCATTGAACATGGAGAGGTTGTGCCTACATGGATCCTTCACCCCTAAATTCTAGTCTAATTGGTGTAGGTAGGTAATCTGCCCACTACTGAAAGAGAAATACAGACACCAACCCAGCCGCAAAACTTTTGACCTACAATGTGTTCTGCCTGCAAGATATGCTGGAACAATGGTGGTATAGAACTTGTAGAAGAGGCCAATAAATATCTGATTTAACTGAAGGCCCACTCCACAAGGGGAAACTATGCCCTACACTGCTTGGATGGCTAGGAACTGGAGACTGGATAGCCCAGAGTTCCAGGATAGATGCAAACATGACTGATTAAAAAAATCAATGAAATGATTCCCTAATGATATTCTACTATATTCATAGATGGCTGTGTTTGTTCAGTCATTATTATAGAGGCTTCCTCCAATAGCTGGTGGGAGCAGATGCAGAGATCCACAGCCAGATGTTATGAAGAGTATAATGTGTAAAGTTAGGTAATAATAATGAAGGATCTTGGTAATTATCATTCATACAAGGCATTCATTTTCAAGTTAATTATGTATTTTGCAGTGACAGAGCATAAACAACATAGAACACAATAAAATAGCATAATAGAATAAAATAAAATGCCCAATTTTCACTCTATACTGAGAGTTATGAACATTCTCTAAAATTCTGTGTCTAGTTGGCTATAGATATCACTGGTGACCTGTAAAGAGTTAACAATTCATAAGTACTTCTTAGTGAACTGCCCTATCTATGAATCCAAGCAGTACTTCAGTACTTCAGGTGTCTTATGACACTATTCCTATGGATATATAAGTAAATGTCTACTCATCTCAGATATGGAACCAATGACAGATCAAGCAAAGGTCCCAGCCAAAGCCATCTTCATGAACCAAGGAGTTTTATTGGCATCTTTTAAAGGAATATGTATGATTGTAGCTGGAAGTTTTCCTGTGTCCCGCCCAGTCCACAGACATTATCCCACAGCAGGTGATGGATTACTTACAGGAAAAAAAATGATTCAAAGACAGATACATCACCAAGGGCCACTGCATCATGTCACTAGATATGACATAGTTCATAGGGGAGAAACTAATGTTAACATTCTGTTAAGTGGAAATAGTCTTACAATGACTCCTAATGACTTCTTGGTAAAACAATAGTTCACAACATCTCTTGCCTCTCCTTAGATGAGTATTTTGAAGTAGATGGAAATTAACACAAATACTCCCCACCAACTGGTGTTTGTACAGAGAATAAGAGATGGCAGAATGCTCATCTGTAAATGGGACACATATATCATACTCATCAGTCTTCTCACTAAGGCTCTTCAATCTGGCCTCATACCCACAGATATCTGCCTGCCTCTTCCTCTGTAATGCTAGGATTAGAGGCAGAGTTACCATGCTCAGCTCACTGAAAGTTATAATGATAATAAAACATTTGTTTTGAAACATCGTCTTGCTATGTTGCAGAGTATAGCTTTGCAATCTTGAACGCAAGTGAATTTCTCACAAACACATTCAATCTAAAATGCTCAATGAATTATTTGACTCTGAGACATGTTTGTTGTAATAATTTAAGGGAAAATTGCTGAATGACAGAATGGAGTCCAAGAACTGGGCAACAGGAATCACTGCTGTTCTAATCTGCACCCAAACGATCTCAGTGACCCTGGTGCACATACACAAATAATCTATCTCTTGGCTGCATTGATCTCAGCATAGTTGTCCCCTACATGTTGTGAGACACAGAATAGCATCTGTTTGTCACTCCTACCAGAACTCTTGATGACAAAAAGGCTGTACCCATTGAAGGTTTGCCATTGGTCCCTATGTGAGGCTTATGATTGAGTTACAAAGAAGGTGTGGGAACCATGCACATGGCTGGAAATTACTGGTGTCTTTACAGACTCTATATTTGCAGGTAATATTTTTGTGTGGAAATGTAAACTGGGTCTTCGCTTTGTTCTTTTACTAATATGAAAGACTACCATTCTGTTTACTCTCTTCTTTCATCTTTTTGTAACATTAGTTTCAACAAATGTTTACCACCAATGATGTCTTCTTACTCATGCTGTTCTTCATGAGTATGACAGACTGAGTATGTTGCTTGTGCAGGATGTAATAAAGTGGAGATTCCAGCTACAGCACTAGCCACACATTGAAAGAGTTACTAGAAAGAGCCATACAGCGGAGACTGGGAAAGACGACAAAAACCCAAGTCAAGATCCCAGAACACTGGAAGAGCTCAATCTAGCTTCCGGGGTTAAGAGGAAAAGTTCTTAGCACACAGTCCTTTCTAGGAATAACCTGATTCTTCCAGGTAGATCCTAGCTCTCAAAATTTAAAGAATTTCTTTAAACTGTGCCATCAGTTTTGAACCATGAATTCAAACACTGATTGCATGGGAAGACTTTTATTCAAACCATGTCAAAATCAACTGGGCTAAGATGAGTTAAGCAGGGGGTGAAGGCAATGAACACAGGAAAATAAAGGGATTTTTGGGAGAACAGCAGCATGTCAGCATGAGTATGAGGAAGTTACTTTTGGTTGCTATGCTAAAATACCATAGCGAAGCTGACTTACAGAAGGTATTGTTTATTCAGGCTAATGGTTCCAGGGGCAGCATGCATAAAAGAGGGAGAAGATAAACGGGAGAGAAGCATGACAACAGATAACCAAAACAGGAGGCCAAGAGATCTCATTTATACTCACACAGGAAGCAAAGAAAGGAATACAAGTGGGGTGGTGCTATAAATTCTCAGTCCCTCCATCAAGGATCCATCATCTATATATTTCATAATCTTCATAGAGCACCACCAATGAGGAACCAAGCATACACATGCTGAAGCCTATGACTGGAATTTATCAGTCAAACAATTAGACACCTTCTCCTGTCCTCCATAGGCCTGTGGACATCTTATGCCATAAACAGCATTCTGTACAACTTTAGAAGTCTCAACACAGTTCAAAATTTTCTCTGGAAACTCTAGGCAATTTCTTAACTACAGTCTCCTATAATAACAAAAAATAGAAAATAAACAAAAACAAACAAACAAAAACATCATATTAAAGATTTGAAAACAAACTGATAGAGAATATGCATTTCAACAACAAGGAATGGGGGATGGTGAGGAAATATTGTTTCAAATAAAGAAAGAAGCTTAGCAGACATATCACCAAAGCCTGTAGCTTCAAACTTAATTTGGGAATTTAGGATCAAGGGACTTAGAACAATACATGCCTCCAATTTTTTCCCATAATATACAACAATAAAGGAGGTTGCTGTTTAACCTCCTTTATTTCTTCTGAAATCTCTTGATACAGCCTTTAAGTCCACTTTGCTCTCAGCCCTGCAGTTCTCCAGGTTCTAAGTAGAATGGGCCATGACACTCTGCTTATAGCACTCAGTTACTTTCCTTTTTCTTTTTTTACTTTTGTTTTATTTAACATACCAACCACAGTTTCCCCTCCCTCCTCTCCTCCCATTCTCTCTCCTCACCTCCTTCCTACCCCTCTACTCCTCAGAAAAGGTAAAGCCTCCCATGGAGAGTCAGCAAAGCCTAGCCTATCAAGTTGAAGTAGGACCAAGTTCCTCCCTGTTGCCCCCACCATCTCAAGGCGGCTTTCCTAATCCAAAATTCCAAGCTCTTCCACATTCCTCCAACAAACAAAACAGTGAGGAGTTCCACAGCAACATTCTACTATCTGGTAACAATTTGCATATTAGTTACTTTTCCGTTGCTATGGTGACACCATAACTAAAACAGTTTACGGAAGGAAACGTTTATGGGCATTTGTACGCACA
The DNA here is from genome assembly GCA_902168415.1 of Peromyscus melanophrys. Taxonomy (NCBI): domain Eukaryota; kingdom Metazoa; phylum Chordata; class Mammalia; order Rodentia; family Cricetidae; genus Peromyscus; species Peromyscus melanophrys. The sequence goes on from CABHPR010106083.1 coordinate 19,060, forward strand.
TGACTGCTCCTCATTGCAGGGGGACACAGCAACAAGCAGCAGGCAGAGCAGCAGGAACGGGATGCAGAGTCATCGCATCCTCAAAAGCCACAGGGATCAGAGGGAGCCAACTGGACATGCACAAGGATTTTAATATCAAAGTCCTCTGAAGTGAAGAATTTTCTCCCTCACAGGTTGCCCCATCCAAGCATCCAATACTCCTCCCCAAAAGGTATAAACAGCAGGTCATCAAGTTTTCAAATTCCTGAGGTATTTGGGGACATTTCTCATTCAAATCAACAGTTTTCCATCTTAATAAACCTTGACCATGAGCAGAACAGTTTATACTTTATTGAAGTAAATTACTGAAACCCAGAGAGTTCTGGGAACTGAAGGCTTACTTGTTGGTCAGAAGTAATGATGTCTGTTATGTACTGTATAGATCTATGCTTATGCTGCCCTAAAACCCCCCAAAGAAGGACACTTACTGTCCAGACAGCAAATGGTAAGCCTCTATGTAATTATACGGCATGTGGATGGGAGGCCTTGGAGGGTTGGGCCAAGGTGCCCTGGTGGGTGAGGAAGACATATCATGCAGACAGGGTGGCAGATGGGTTTGCACGGTGGAAAGTTACTCACACTCAGTCACGGCATGCTCATGAAAGTTTATTTTGGGGGGAGTGGAGAGGGAATGAAGGGAGGGAGAAAGGAGAGAGAAAGGAGAGAGAGAGAGAGAGAGAGAGAGAGAGAGAGAGAGAGAGAGAGAGAGAGAGAGAGAGAGAGAGAACACTTCCCGGGAATAGAGAGAAGGAGAGAGGAAGGGGAAGAGGGTTTTTTTTTTAAAGGAGACTTTACATCAGGATGCAGGTAGGGTCCCCAAAGGGCAGGCCAGAATGCCAACATTCCTCAGTTTTGATTATTATCAAAAGGTGAGTTATGTATAACAAGTGGGGGAATAAGGGCCCTGAATTTTCCAGACTGCTTCCTGCTGATTTTGGGGTGATGTGGGAGGGGGTAGTTGGAAGTCAGGGCCATGCACAGTGGGAGGTATAGGGGAAGAAGCATTCAGTTGGCTGTCATCCTGGAGATCTCAGGCATCTGTCCCTTGAGGGAGCTGAGAAAGCAGGTCTAGGAGAAAAAAATAGTTTGTTATCATGGGCCATCATGGCTAGCCATGGGAAAAGTGATAACTGTCAGAAAAAAAAAGGAACAGGGAAGTGCCCTGGTTGTACAGAAGAGACGAGGGTGAATGAGTGAGACATGAGAGTGGGCATGTCCTTTATTAGGACATCTTGGAAAACCAGGTTCTGGTTGTTGAGTAGGTACCAGCTTGAGCCTGAGAAGGTGGTACCAGCAGTGAATTGAGGGATGATTGTTCTTTAGAAGTACATGAGCCATCAGACCTGCTGTTTCTGTGGAGGTGGGGGTGCATCCATCCCAGTTGGTGTCCTGTGTTGGTGGTTGGCATCCTCAGAGCTGGTACAGGGGCTGGAGTATCTGGAGAGCCCCTGAAGGCTGGTCTTGGCACAAGTCTGGCTGGAGGGGTGGAACTATGCAGGAACCTGTAAGTGTGTAAAACAACTGGAACAGATATACATCTTGTTGTCATAGCAAAAGGCTATGGCTTTGGCTTAAAAGATATGAACATGAGCTTTTTTAGGGCCTGGTTTCAGCCCAATGAAACACATCTTTAAATTTATAACCAGAGGAAATTTACTGAATGGAAGTGGTTGGCTGAGTGAAGGAGGAGACAGGATCTCCTATCCTCTCCAATGCTAGCCTGTTTCTAAAACCTGGCACCATTAAAATCCATAGAAACCTTGGAGTTGTGGGAGAGAGCTGTTAAAACTGGCAAACATTATCAGGTCTGAGAAAGATAAGGAAGTGAACAGGAGTGAGACAGCTTTCCTATCTTCATAAAAACAAGCCTAAAGCTGTTTCTTTTTATCTAATTCACCAGGAGATACTGAGATCAGTATTAACCCCAAGAGAATGAGGCCTGTGAGTTTTACATAGAGAACTGAGAAGGCAGCTGAAGCAAAGCCTGGTGGTCAAATGGCATCAGAGATCTGAGAAGGATAAATTTTACCTGAGTTAGCAATTGAATGTGACGGAGACTTACCTGCTGGCTACCTAGACAGCTACCCTAGGGTCCTCCATTGTCTCTGAGGGCAGAGGTCTCAGGGCACCAACATCAGTCTTTGGCTGCCAGGCCTAGGCATGCCAGGCCTCAGAAGATCGATAGCTGTGGAGTAGGAACTTGTGGAAAGGATCAGCCTACCTTGTCTAGGCAATAGTGAGGGAATGAGCTCTCAGAGTCCTGTTGTCCACATTCTGAAGAAGGCCCTGGAAGTAGTGGAGGATTTTCTGTGGCCATCTCAGTGCCAGTGCTGCCACTCTGGTGCATGTTCTGGGTGGAGGGTCTTCTGTGTCCAGCCATCTTCTTTGGAGAAAGTAAAGGTGCTGCCAGGAGCCAGCATGTCTCTCTGTCATGAAAAGCTTTCTAATTAAACATTTTAAATGCTATTTTCTGCATATCTCCAAAGTATTTGAGGGCTGTCCAGGCATATCTGAATAGACAAACTCTGTTCTTAGTTACTTGTTTTAAGCTCAAACCTGAAAACATACGCAAAGGACTAGTAAAACTTATTCCTGTAATTAATTACATCAGTACTCAGCATGACTACCATTAAAGAACTTGTTTATAAGATGACTGACTATCTACTTGTGATCTCTAACAGTCTATAATAAGTAGCCTTAAAAACAATGAGTTAGAATTAAGGATCTTCTAGTATCAAACATGGGTTCAGTAAAGAAACAAAAACAAAAGAGCCATTCTGTGGGTAAAACCCAAGATGTCAAGGTGTCTCTTGGGAAGCAAGGAGGTGACAAGAAAAAGATCTCAGGGTGAAATGGGAAAAGGAGAAAGGGGTGAGTTGGGGCATGGCCCAACTCTGAGAAAAGGACCATCTGAAAAAAGGACCTGCTCAGGGGACCAGAAACTCCATCTTATTTATCAAATATCTTATTTATCAAACCTATGCCATCATTTATTTAAATTCTCTAAAGGTGTAAATCTCTAAGTTAGCTTTTGTTAATGTGAACAGATAAATTTAGCAAGGACAAGGAGGCTTAATTTCCTAAGCCTGAATAGATCTTTAATAAGGAGAGACACTTTTTTCTTTTATTAAATTTTCTATTCATTTTACATACCAACCACAGATCCCCCTGTCCTCCCTCCTCCCACCCCTCAGTTTTACCCCCACCCCAACCCACCTCCCATTCCCAACTCCTCCAAGGCAAGATCTCCTGTGAGGAGTCAGCAGAGCCTGGTGCATTCAGTTGAGGCAGGTCCAAGCCCCTCCTCCCTGCACCAAGGCTGTGCACGGTGTCCCACCATAGGCACCGGGCTCCAAAAAGGCAGCTCATGCATCAGGGATGGATCCTGATCCTACTGCCTGGGGGCACCCTAAACAGTTCAAGCTAAAAAACTGTTTCACCTATCCAGAGGGACTAGTCCAGTACCATGGGGGCTCCACAGCTATTGGTCCACAGTTCATGCATTTCCACTAGTTTGGCTGGCTGTCTCTGTACATTTTCCCATCATGATCTTGATGCCCCTTGCTCACAGAATCCCTCCTCTCAGGAGAGACACTTTTTAAGTTATATCTGCATCTATTACCATTTTTAAGGCCCTGTAGTTCTGATCTTTAAGTACAACCAGATTATAATCCTGAATGATTTATATAGAAATAACAATTTTATAAGGTAATATAATACCTCTTTGGTTCTACATAAAGAAGCAGAACCATTTTAGTTAATAAATCTATTAATTGACAATATTGGGTTGAGTTTCCTGGTATATCAATGGGCATTATGTTGCCATTTTGTCCCCTATGCCAAGGAGTTTACCTTTAACTTAGCCTTTTAGCCTGTTCTGGGAATGGAAAGCACAAGAGGACATATTCTCTTCCATAACTGCTTCAGACTGAAACAGAGTGCAGATGGTGAGAGCCCAAGGAGGCCAAGAGGCTGGTCAAAGGTAAGGGGGGAATTTTGGCCATGGGGCATTAACCAGATGCACCTGATTGATCCAGCTGGAAAAAAGGAGCATTCATATCTGCGGGCTTGACCATATCAGCTTTCAGTAAGTCCATGTCTCACAGGTTGAAGTCAGTAACCAATGCCTGGTTGTGTCAGTCAGCCAAATAGGAGCATGCTGAAACAGATATAGACTAGAGACAAGAGTTAAAGTGTATGAAATTATTTGGAACTTTTAGAACCATGGTCTTAGTAATTGGGAAAGTGAGCCTGGGAGAGAGAAAGATAGTATCCTCAGGAATATGCAGATGAAGAAAACTCATTATCTTGAATTCTTTTGACCTCTGTGAAGTGGAATTAAATTTTATGATTTCTTTCCATCCTTTGACTCTTATGTGAATTTTTATTTTATAAAAGAACATATAAGCAGGTAATGGGTATCTGTAAAAGAGCAGTAGACTCATTCCTATAAGTTTATATTTGGAACACAACCAAAGAAAATCCAAAATCCTGAGTTTGTGACCCAAAGTGCACCACAATTCCATTAATGTTAAAATTTGAAATTTTAAAATCTTAATATAACAATATTATTGAAGAGGAGAGTAATCTAAAGCATGTAAATCATTTTTTTATGTCAAGAGAACTAGTAGCTTTAGGAAAAATAAGGCTTGATTTTTTTTATCCATAAAATGAGCTAGCAACTTGGCCACATCACTAGTGTTTAGCTCCACTGAATCCTGAGAGCCCAGGAGGGGAGAGGATAGGTCTGGGCCCCGCCTGTTAGGATTCTGTATGTGCACAGTTTGGGACTAACATCTTACATCATCAGGGGGCATAGGTGACTGCATATCCACCACGTGGTCACGCATTCCCTGCCTTAAAAAGCCGGACACGAACCCCCACACGCTCTTTTCTGTGTTTCCTCTCTGCGTGCTCTCTCTCTCTCTCTCTCTCTCTCTCTCTCTCTCTCTCTCTCTCTCTCTCTCTCTCTCTCTCTCTCTCTCTCTCTCTCTCTCTCTCTCTCTCTCTCTCTCTCTCTCTCTCTCTCTCTCTCTCCTCCCGCCATCTTCCTTTCTCTCCAGGCCTGGCTTCTTTCTAATAAAGTTCTTTCTAACTCTGGTAGTTGTGTCTGTGACCTGTAGCTTTTCCACTGACAACCAGCGCCACTAACCAGCGCTGTTTTACTCTCACCGCCCACATGAACGCATGAGTTGCCAGGGAGGAATGAATGCCAGGCCAAGACTAGAGGCTCAAGTCCTCCACCCTGTAAAACAATGTACAGCATAAGGCAGACCTTTTTGGACCCCCCTCCTCCACCGGCCACCTGCACAGAGTGTCAGGCATCCCACGCAATGCTTGAGCCACTGACAGAAAATGACCTTTTGCTGCCTTTAGTAAAGATGGTGATGGGGTCATATGTCATGTCCCTCTTTGACCTTAGGCAAAATGGTGTTTGTCTGACCATGAAATCACCCTCTGGTACCTGAACACATGTTCACATGGGTTTTGTTTTTTGTTTTGTTTTTGTTTTTTCAAGACGTATGGAACATATATGGGAGACACAAACTGAAGCATTCAAAAGTCAGCCAGAAACACATTCATGTGGCCACCTCAATCACACATTTCCATTTCACACATATGAAATAAACTTTTTAACAGATTGATGGACAAAACTTCCCAGGAAACTGTCAGCTGACCAACTTAAAAAAAAAAAAAAAACAGAGTTAAGAATTCACAGGACTACAGGCATAGACGGGTTCAGTAAAGAAACCAAAATAGCCATTCTATGGGTAAAAACAGAACAAGTTTATACCAAGCTGTTAAGACTGTTTCCTGGGAAAGCAAGGAAGTGGGAAGGGAAAGATCCCAAGAACAAGAGAAAGGGATGAGTTTGGGTGTTACCCATGAGCAGGGACTGAGGGAGCCTAGGGGCTAGCATTGTTCTTGACAAGTTCTAAGGCATCACAGCTATATGTTAATGGAAGGATCACAAGTTCCTTTTGCCAGAGATAAGGAGGGTGACATTCTCCAGGCTCCCAGGGAATGGGAGCTTTATCTAAATGCCCGATCTTGGGAAAAGGGCTTTGTAGTTTTATCTCTGTTAAGTATGAACCTTAAAAAATCAACAATCTCTCAATTGTTTAATATCAATATAAAACATTTACATGACTCAGTTTGTCAAAAGAGCTTAAGCTTAACAAATTTAGCAAAGACAAAGAGACTAGACATACATTCTTAAACCTGAATAGACGTTGAGTAGGGAGAAACATATTTTTTAATGATTTTTTTTTTAAGATTTATTATGTATACAGTGGGGCACCAGATCTCATTATAGATGGTTGTGAGCCACCATGTGGTTGCTGAAAATTGAACTCAGGACCTCTGAAAGAGCAATCAGTGCTCTTAACCTCTGAACCATCTCTCCAGCCCCAATTTAAATATTTTAAAAACTGTTCTTAAAAAGGTTTAAAATCTCTCAAATGTCTTCCTGCAATATCAAAAATAAAACACCTTCTTTTACTTTAAGAGGGAGAAAACATGGCATAATCTCAATCTATATAAGGCAAAACCAAACTCCAATAGTGCATACAATCCCAACATTCAATGTCTGGGATTTATTTATAACCTCGTTGGTTCTTTAATTTAGAAGCTTTGATCATTTCTGTGGCCCTACCCTTGGCAGCATATGCATACCCTGCCTTCTAGATCTCAGCCTGCTCCATTTCATTGTGGCTGGTGCTTCTGGTGACTACCACCTGGCCCTGGTATTTCCAAAATAGTTAAGGTCCACCATTGCTGCTGAACTCTCTTCAGAACTCTAGCCCTGCCGTACATTTGCAGCCCTCACATGTTCCCTATGATTCCTTCATGTCTTTAAAACCCTTATCACCTGGGTCACTCTTAAATTACAAAGTTTAGCTGGTAGAGCAAAGTACATTCTTGTGTATAAAAGCATTGAGGTGCAGCTTTAATATTTTATTCATCAAATAACTTATTTATCAAACACGTGTTACCATCTATTTAAATTCTCTAAAAGATTGGTGTTGACCACTTGGCTAAGGCATAAATATTTAGGTGTAAATCTCTAAGTTAGCCTTTGTTAATCTGAATAGTTGTTTTTTATTTATTTATTTATTTATTTATTTATTTATTTATTTATTTATTTATTTATTTATTT
>CABHPR010106084.1:2851-28848 GCA_902168415.1 Peromyscus melanophrys
TATATATATATATATATATATATATATATAGGCTAGTATAGCAATGACTTGGCTGCTTACAAAGGAGATAGTTTCTACGGTAGGAAGTTTTGGGAAGAATTCTGTAGATTAATTTGACACAGTCTGTGCACTTATATTGTTATTAGACCAAAGTTTTACAATGAACTCAGAAAATGAAAGCAAAACCGTGTAACAGTTTCTAATAAACAATTTTGTATCTGTTGAACCAAAGAATAATAAAAAATAATTGGAATAATTTGAGTTTGTGTGTTTTGTATTTAACTGTGTTTTTATAGCAACTTACTTTTAATAATAAGCTTCTTGGTCAATGGGTGCAAAAAAAATCTAAAAGAGCAAGTCCATTACTATTTATACCTTGACAAAGCATTTGGACAGGAAGAGTTATTGTACCTAAACCAAAGACCCTAGTAAGACTGATACAGACTTGAGTGAGTAACATATAAAATTGCCTAGCACAGTTCCAGACGCATACTAAATTTTGGATATGTCTTTCTTTTCTATTATAATCTCAGAAATAAAAAAATAATTTAAAAATCTTTGTCACCATATGTCTTAGTTAGGGTTTCTACTGCCTTGAAGAGATACCATGACCACGGCAACTCTTATAAAGGAAAACATTTAATGTTGTGGCTTACAGTTTCAGAGGTTTAGTCCATTATCATCATGGTGGAGCATGGTAGTGTGCAGGCAGACATGGTGCTGGAGCTGATGGTCCTACATCTTGATTGGCAGGCAACAGGAAGTGAACTAAGACACTGGATGTGGCTTGAGCATATGAGACTTCAAATCCCACCCACATAGTGACATACTGCCTCCAACAAGGTCACACCTACTCTAACAAAGCCATGCCTTCTAGTAGTGCCACTACTTAGGAACTTATGGGAGGGCAATTACATTCAAACTGCCATACCGTAATTGCATGATTATTACAATACATATCACAGTAGTTAGTAATTTGTGCACAAAAGTTTGAAGAGCATATTTGCATGGTAGAAATGTTGGAAAGTTAGATCAAATTGCGAGTCTTTGCCTCTGTGATATTTGCTTCCCACCTGCAAAAGTCTGCATGCATAGATGCATGCATGTTTATATTTTCTTTGCAGCAAGGGCCTCTGTAAGTAACATTTTTCTTTCTTTTCCTGTCACAGATTTTGCTTTTTATTAGTATAGCATGAATCCCAGGAGACAAAGTTAATTGTCTCTGATAGATATACTAGGATATACATTTAGTATATTAATATATATTTAAATCTTTCCATTTGAACCAAATTTTTGAAGTAGACTCTGACACTGAAGGCTTTTTATTATAATGATTCTTGAATGAAGTTTGCTTATTGACCTCCAGTTTTGGCTACAACAAAATGAGGTTGTGACTAGCTGTCTATCTGGCCAGTAGGTGGCGAACACAAACGCTCCCAGCTTTTATTGCAAGACACTATTCCAGCACACTAACTAGGATTATAAAGCACATACAAAAAGTGGTCAACAAGAAATCAGGTGCAGACTCAAGTGTTTGGGGTGAATTATTTTGACTGTGTCTGAACAATGATTCCACAGGGAAAGTGAGGAATGATGCTTGAACTGCATTCATACTAGTTTTGCTTTTCATTGCACTGTGAACGCTTATCATTCTTAGCTAAATTTGTTCTTCTTTTTATTTTTTTGGCACAAATTACTGAATTAAAGATTCTTTCCAGATAATACCATCTACCTATGTGTCACAGTAATGGATTTAGTCACTCTTCACGTGGCCACCATAGAAGAATCAGGTATCAAGGTACCCTATAGAACATTCGCTTTAGTTAACAAGTGTTCTTTTACTGCTCAGGTGTGTGGGGTATTGAATATGCAGCCAGTGGCTCAGACATACCTAAAATCAAAATAAATGTGTGTCGTGCTTAGGCAGATGAGCCCCTAACCTGCCAGGATGCTGGAGAATGATGGTTTTTACATTTGAAGGGAGCTGTTCCTCGCCATAAAGTTGGAAGGCAGCCGGCAGCCTATCCACTTTTGGCAGATTTGAGGAGTCCAGATGTCCATCATGAAATGGGTTATTTAATGTATCTGTGGGCTGTTTGCAAAACGGGAATGCCTCCATTTTTCCAAACATCAAGTGGGCAAATGCCAAATGTCTCTGCCATCCACCCCAACTTGGACATGGGTATTAAGTGCACATAAAGGTTTCTTTCTATTCCATCCAATGCAAATCAAACATTTGCATTGCAATTCATATCAACTTAATTCCATTTCTTACACAGAAGGAGCTCTATTAGGCCATTCTGCCAAATAGCCACTGTCTGATGGACCTCTTCCCTGTGGGGCAATTATCAAACTGATCTGTTGCTCTAAAACTTGGATATAGCATGATACTAACCCATACTCACCTTCATCATAATTCATCATCAGATCCAACAGACCTCCAAAGAACTGAAAAAATCAGCCAAACTCTGATTTAAATAAGGTCCCTTTAAAACATGATGCTGAAGGAAATAATTCATATTGGACAGGAACCATATATAGGCTTTGTCTGGATGTCAGCATCAGATATCTTGCTTAGATCCAACTTCCCAAATTCATGACTTTACATTATGTATGAGTGTGTGTAGTGAATACATGTTAATGTGTGTGATTTATGTCATCAAAAATATCTTTTGGGGCTGGGGAGATAGACCAGTTGTTAAAGTGCCTGTTGCACAGACATGGGAACCTAAGATGGATCCCAAGAACCTGTGTAAAAAAGCCAGGTGTTATAGTGCATGTTTGTAATCCCAGGTTTGAGGAGACAGTTACAAGCAGATTTCTGGAGCTCACTGGGCAGCCAGCCTAGCTGAATTGGAGTTCCAAGTTCAGTGAGAGACCCTGTCTCACATATAAGCTGGAGAGACACAGAGGAAGATAGTTTGATGCTAATTTCTGGTCTTCTGACATGCACATACATGCACATGTACCTGATCCCCACACATGTGCACACACTCACAAAAGCATGGATATCCAGCACATGGACACACAAAATTTTAAATCAGGTCATTCATTTCCCAAGGGAAAAATCATGCATGTATATGAATGCGCAAAACTGTGGGGTGTTACAGGGCCCTGGACTTCTAGGTGTCTGTGGATCAAGAGCTCTTCCTACGCACTTTTTGTCTTAGTTAGGGTTTCTATTGCTGTGAAGAGACACCATGACCACAGCAACTCTTATAAAGGGAAAAAATTGAGGTAGGTTACACTGTCAGAGATTTAGTCCATTATCATCATGGTCCAACATGGTGGTGTGCAAGCAGACATGGTACTGGAGAAGGAGCTGAGTGAGAGTCCTACATCTTGACTTACAGGCAACAGGAAGTGGTTCATGTCACTGGGTGTTACTTGAGCATGGAGACCTCAAAGCCCACCCTCACAATGACATGTTTCTTCCAACAAGGCTACACTTACCAACAAGGCCATACCTCCTAATAATGCCACTTCCTTTGGTGGCCATTTTCTTTTAAACCACCACAGTCTTTAAAGGGCTCACATCTCATGGAAAACTGTTAAGATTTGAACAATGATGGACATCTGAATGTCCATTCCCTATTTTTATTCAAAATGACAGTGTAGCATGAATCTTAACAGGTCTTATTAATGAAAATAAAACCTGGAGCCAGGTATTGGGGTGAATATCGGAAGAGAAGCAGAACAAGCCACAGCTGCCTCACCTTGCCAGTTCCTCAGCTGATCCTGTTTCCTCAGACTGGAAGGCTCTGAGTTCTCATCCCAATGGCTCTCAGCTGAACTATTACTCAGAAGCCTAAAAGCTTAACCAGCTGTAGTTCCTGGTCCTCACGTCTTATAGTCTTATATACCTTTCTGCTTTCTGCCATCACTTCCTGGGATTAAAGCTCACTTCCTGGGATTAAAGGCATGAGTCACCATGCCTGGTTGTTTCCAGTGTGGCTTTAAACTCACAGAGATCTGGATGGATCTCTGCCTCCCAAGTGATAGGATTAAAGGTGTGTGTGCCACCATTTTCTGGCCTCTATGTCTAGTGGCTGTTCTGTTCTCTGACCCCAGATAAGTTTATTAGGGTACACAATATTTTGGGGAACACAATACCACCACATGACAGACTGGATTGCCTTAAGCATTTATGTAAGTTATCACAAGCATTTATGAAAGACACTCCCTTTGAATGTCTTGGTGAAAGAGAAAGACAAAATGGATGTGTTAAAGAACTAAATTACAGCAGCATGCTTTATGGAGAAATGTGGGGATTTGGAATGTGACCTTTCTATGGTGTCTTCTATATCCAAATCAGCTCTAGGGAGCCAGTGCTCAAAGTGCTCAGCAGGTCTGTTTGGGATATTCTGTATCTATGTGTCTAATGTTACCGGCCCTCCATATGGTGTGTGAATCTTATAGATTTGCCACTTACCAGATGAACTTACCTTTATGTCCACAGTACTTTTGGATCAGACTGTTCGACTGCTCACTGGCTGGCGACTTTCTCTTCCTTTGCCTTGGTGCTGACTCTGTTTGGTGAGCCACTTGAGAAGGAGCCCTCAGCTCCCTGTGATTGGATCATTCATGCATGTGTAAAGCTGCAAAAAAAGCTTAGATCCAGTACAGAGGATCTCAGATGTCACCACCTATGGGCCAGGTGGCGGCGGCGGCGGCGGCGGCGGCGGCGGCGGCGGCGGCGGCGCACGCCTTTAATCCTAGCACTCAGGAGGCAGAGCCAGATGGATCTCTGTGAGTTTGAGGCCAGCCTGGTCTACAGAGCGAGACCCAGGAAACCCTGTCTTGAAAAACAACAACAAAAGAATCACCTATGGGTATCCCACATGAACAGGTGCCCTCTATGACCCTCACAGGTTCAGATTCAGTGCTTGTTAGGGAACATGCTATCATTTTAAATCACTATGACAAAATAAAAGAGCAAATCAGATTCAAGGAGAAAATGCTCACAGTGTTGAAGGACTCAGTCCATGGTCACTAGTTTCTGGGCCTATGGAAAGGTGGAAAGATTATGCAAAGAATGGAGTTTTGAAAAGCTGCTCACCTCATGGAAGCCAGTAATCTAAGAGTGAGAGAGAGGAAGAGGCAGGGAGCAAGGCACACCCTTCAGGGAGACATCCTCAGTAACTCATGTCCTTGAACTAGACTCCGCCTTCTAACAGCCCACTCAGCTTTTAAGTCATCAGCAGATTAAGTCAGAGCCCTCAATAGCACCCCCTGCTAGTGACCAAGCCTCCAATCACATGAGCCTTCTGAGCAAACATTTCAAATTGAAATGTTAACAGCAAATATCCAGGAATCTATGTGTTTGATAAATAGTCCCAAATAATTCTGACATCGATGGTGAGCAGCTCACAAGCTTACATATGTCAGTCACTGTAGAACAGTGATTGCTTTATCTCAACAGATGATGGGCAAAAGAACCCTCCTTATAGTAGCGCCATACAAGTAGGTCCATGCAAAATCCATCTGGGAAATTTACCACTCAGGAGGTGCCATGCATTCTGGCATAGACACAGATTTAGGGAATGGATACACACTGGTATGAGAAGCTGCCCCAACCACAAAATTGTACTGGTAGTTTGAGTTTAGCACTTAGCCTTTTGTAGAATCTACTCTCTGAGATAGAAACTTGTGTGTATTTTGTTGGTGGGGTATAAGGACTCAGAGATAATATAATTGAGTAGCTACTGAGAGACAGAGAGAGAGAGAGAGAGATCATATATAGCAAGTCTCAGTAAGTGGTAATTAAGTTCCTATTATTATGGTTAATATCCCTTTAAATTCCAGTGATTGGACTTAGTGAAACTGAATCAGAACGTGGATGTATTCTCGACTCTTTCCCCTCTCCCTTCCACTTTCTGCATCTCCCTCCTGGTTTTCAGTTTCTCTTTAAGTGGTAATGTTGGTTTCAGACGAGAAGTTCTCTTCCTTATGTTTTAAATACTGTAGGAAGTCAGACTTTTGACAGCTCTCATCTGCACAAATGTGATGTCAAGCAAAGGAGTGGAGGTGGGGAGAGCAGACACACTCTCTGCCTGCACGAAGGTGTGCAAAGTGGCTGATTAGCTGGATATTTTTAAAGTTTCATAGGTGTGAGACAGCCTGCGCTAATGAGAGTTTTAGGGGATTTCTCAAATCTAAAGTGAAGGGTGCCAAGAGTAGAACATGACCTTGGGGCTTTCCTGTACATGTTAACTAATATTACAAAGAACTCCCAGAAAACCCTTGAAGTAAACTTCAGCAGGAGGACATGGGGAGGAGCAGGTGAGGCAGCCCAGACTTGGGCTGGAGAACTAATGATGGCTGCTATAAATAGATGTGTTCGAAGGACTGGGGCAGAATGTCATAGGTAGTCTGTTAAGAGCAAGATATCGAAAGCTCTGGAACCAGAAATCAGGGCCAAGGGTACACACTGCAGTGTTTTGTTTGGAAGAAAAATGAAAGGTAACTATGCCTCTGGTCACCAATGCACAAGACTGATAGGGTTTCCCACTGGTGCTGGCTCTTTCAAGAAGTCAGATTTGTCATATGTTAGAATGTCTGGGGAGTCTAACTCGAAAGGAGTGAGTGGGCTTGGGAGAAGTAAGGCAGGCAGCAAACCCCACATGCGCTGACACACCCACTTGGCAATTTACTCAAGCTACTCTGCTCTCCCTTCAAAGGCACCTGTTTCTGTTTTGCAGGTGGTGCATCTGGTACCTACAAGAGACTGAGGAAATCCCCAAGTTCATGCAGATACAGCTGGATTTGAACACCCAGGATTTTGGCTTCAAACTCTCTGTTCTCTAGTAGGTACCTGTTAAGGATCTAGTGGTACCTGGTGGATAATATTGCTGATAGTGGTTTTATTTGTTATGATTCATGTTGACACAATCAAAAAATTGTCAAGAAGAAGCATAAGGGAGGGTTTCCTTTGGCTTACAGTTTGAGGAGAAAGGACTGTATCACATTGAGACTGTATCCCATTGGCTCACAATTTGAGGAGATGGACTTCTTGCAGTGGGAAAGTCAGGGCAGCAGGAGACTGGGGCAGCTGCTCATACTACATCCACAGACAGGAAGCATGGAGAGAGAATGCTGCTTCAGCTCAGTTTTTTTCCCTTTTTATTTAGACCCAGAACCTCAGCCCATTCAGGGTGTTTCTTCTCAATTCCATTTTGCTAGTCTAGAAACCCCCCAAAACTTTGTTCCCTAGGTAATTCTAGATGCTGTCAGGTTGGCAATCCATATAAACCACCCCAGTGGCACTTACGAAGAGAATGTCAATAGAATCAAGAGTATTAAAAGGACAAAGTCTTCACTGGAGTACAGAGCATCCAGACACAAACAGGCCTGTTGTGCATTGCAGTCAGACCTAGGCAGCAAGGGTGGGACGGGCTCCCTGGGTCTGTGTTGTTCACTTTGTTCTTTTAGTCAAGGAGTCATGCTGGAGAGTGGTTATGGCAGAGTTCGGGTCCAGTGGGGGAGACTGATTTCCTGCAGGAAACTGAGGCAGGAAGTAAGATATGTGTGAAACTGGAATTATGTTCATGCTGCCTGCCACTTACAGAAGCCAATGCGTAGGGATGGATTCAGATCTCTACTGTGTGCCTTATTCAGTGCTGACAATATGGGAAGACAATGGACTGCTGTTCTGGAAAATCTGTCCTTCTCATTTCCAACAAGCACATTTTATAGGGCTAATGCGGTGGGGACAAAAGCAGTCAGTGTTCTGGGCTCAGGCTTGTCTTCTGGTCAGGTGGCTAGCCACATCTGTAAGACCTGTGATGTCTCTGTCTCTCTCTTTTTCCTCTCTTCCTTCTCTTGTTCCGTCGGTGTCTGGGTCCAGCTATTCCTTCAAATACCTTTTGGTTGGTTTCTGCTACCATTAACTGTGTACTTCTCCAGGGGCATCTGGGCTGGAAGGGGGTTAGCTCAGAACAAACCGACCATGAACAGTGTGTGCTCACTAAGCTGTTGATAAAAATGTATGCTCAGATCCCTTTTTTCTTACACAAAGCACAGCCGTGTCTTCATATTATCACATGGGCTGGTGCTGGGGAAGGGAGCACTGACCCAAGTTGTGACTGGGTTAGGAGGGGATGCAGTTGACTCAGGGACTGACATTTTTCTGTAGCCAAGACATGCTGAGATTAAAGGATTTTATGCCTTTCTGGACCCCGGCTTCATCACCCTTCCATCCTCTCAGTATTTAGCAGATCAGGTTTCCTCTGTTTCTCATGGTGAGTCTCCTCATCCAAGTACATGTGGAAGACCCGGAGGCAAAAAAAAAAAAAAAAAAATCCAGGTTTAAAGACAACTTCAACAGTATAGAGTCAACCTTGTGCAAGCCCATACATATTCCTATAGAATTTTGTCATCTGCAAAATTCCTAAAAAATTTCCTTCCTTAAGTACTTTGCAGGGGGCTGTGGGAAAAGACACAACCAATCCTCCTGTCACAGCCATCTGGGACACAGCCCAAAGTGGTGACTCTCTGACTTGAAATATCTTTGAAGTTGCAAACATAATCTTAAAAAAATCACACACATTCTGTATTCTGCTCTATTATATATTCAAGTTGGCTTTAGTATGAAATAAATGCTACCCTCCCCAAATTGAAAAATGCTTTCCCCCCCATATATTCATATGCCTCCTGGTACACTGTGTGTCCTAGTTTATAAGTCCTTTGAAAAGAATAAAGTAAAAAGAAAAGAAAACTATAAAACACCGAATAAGTGCAAGGCATTCATAGAGTTCTTATTTATTAATAAATGATCATTTTAAATAATTAATGCCAATCAAATCCACTTAAATGGACCAGGTCCTTTAGGAATTAGAAGCAGCCTTAGCCACAGCTAAAGACACACACACACATAGAGAAAGACAGAGAGAGAGACAGAGACAGACACAGAGAACGACAGAGGCAGAGACACACAGAGATAGAGAATCTCCCTTCTTGACTAATGTCCCTTGAGTGTTTTCTTCACTCGTGCTACTGGCTTCCAGTGAGGCTTGTTTTCTCATCTCGTTTGATAGAAGTCATGGAAGCTATAAGAACAGTTGCAGAAAAACAACAACCCCACTCCTCACCTGCGATGCATGGTGTTAAATGTTCTTCAAACACTCCTTTTATTGCTTGCCTACAACAGGACTTCACAATGGGTTTTATATGTGATTTTCAGAAGAAGAATAGAAGCCTGAGGAGGTAAGTAGTCCTCCCAAGGGTACACAGTTTAGTTGCAGTATAGTTTGAAAACAGAAGTCTATTTTGTGTGGTCTTGAGAAGTATTAGAATAGGAGGAGACTCCTCAAAGGAACTGCATGCAAGTTGCACCAGGTTCTCCATTGATTTGGGTTTGAATCACCCATGCTCTTGTAAATAACCTTGATAAAGCCATCAGTTTATCCAATTCAATGCTCCACCTCTGAACCATAATTTATGTTTATAAATAAAGTTTTATTAGCACACACCCATGTATATCCAGGATTGTATTGTCTGCATCTAGTTTGGTACTATAAAAGGCAATGTTAAATTGTTGCAACAG
Source organism: Peromyscus melanophrys (assembly GCA_902168415.1). Lineage (NCBI taxonomy): Eukaryota > Metazoa > Chordata > Mammalia > Rodentia > Cricetidae > Peromyscus > Peromyscus melanophrys. The sequence goes on from CABHPR010106084.1 coordinate 12,396, forward strand.
AGACTGTCATAGGAAGCTCAAACTGACTCAGTCTAAAGCTATTATTATTCATTGCAGCCATTATTTTCAGAAGAGGTTCTTTGTGGAAACTGAATCCTGATGTCTAATTAAATGAACAGCTAGCTGAGATCCAAAGGTGATGTTTAGTTCAGAAGAGGAAAGATTGCTGGTGGGAGTCTTCAGCCATCCACGTTGGCTTTGTGTTCAAACTGTAGCCCAGCAAAGCTCTGTCTAACCTACCTTCTGCAATCTGTTCTCTGTGCTTGTTGTATTTGTTTCAAATTAAAAAAAATTTTTTTTGATTTTTTGAGACAGGGTTTCTCTGTGTAGCTTTGTGCCTTTCCTGGATCTTGCTCTGTAGACCAGGCTGGCCTTGAACTCACAAAGATCTGCCTGGCTCTGCCTCCCGAGTGCTGGGATTAAAGGCGTGCACCACCACCGCTATTGTCTCAGGAAGCAAACACAACTTAAAAGTCACGTGGCTCCCAAAATGTATAGGTTTACAAGGCCCCACTGGCAAGATAATAGAAGCAGTGACAAAAATTGATGAGAAGGACTTCTCTCTGGGCAGCCGAGATGCTTGCAAATGGTGTAGGGACTCCAGGCTCTCCTGAGTTGTCACTCATGCTGGAGCAGGAATTTTCTGTGATAGATTTGAGTCATTCATGCTGTTGTAAATAATGGCAATACATTCCCTGGGCACGGCTAACACTATTACTGTGGTCTATCATTAGTGCCCTATCTTGGGTGAACAGATATTGTTCACATTTCCCCAGGAAAAGTCCCTCCCGTAACACCCTTTTACACTAAGAGAAGTCAGGGTAGCTTTTCTGTATTTCCAAGTTTTACAGAATCCAAAAGGAAGCAGTTGCTTCCTTCTTTATCTGCACTCTGACCAGAGCTGCACACAGGTAAATTTAGCAAGCCATGTTGGCGAACTGTTGAGAAGGGAATGTGACTGCTATGTGGTCAACACAACAGCAAAACTCACAACCCAAAACCTATGGAATCTTATTCAGCTTCTGTAAGACTCTCTCCAAGATTACATTTTTAATGAAATTTCTCCTGTTGCTCTAATTCCTGCAGTTGTTTGGAAACTAGGTGAATAAACAATTGCTGTGCACTTCCCCAGGTAAGTCTATAGTTGCCCATACTTCTCTGTGTAGGCTTGAGGCCTCTTGGGCTTCTCCCTGTCCACTTCAGCATATCTATTGTTGTTGGCTTTGCTCAGCTCATGTTTAGGCAGTCATGTTGGTAAAAGCGGCCATGTATTTGAAAGAGAGCAAAGGGTGATTTATGGGAGAGATCAAGGGAGAAAAGAGAAAGAAAATGTTGTAATGACATTATAATCTCAAAAAGTAAAATAATTAGTAATAAAAAAGAAAATAACAAAACTTAAAGCAAATAAAACAAAACAAGACCCTCTATTAAGAGTGCTCTGTCTTCCTCAGGCTCCAGCAGTTTTTTTGGTACTCACTGCTCCTTTTCACACCAGTTCTACAGCAGAATGCAATCAAAGAAGAAGTCTGATGTGTGATGTGAGTTTATTCCAAATGTTGCTGGATTGGCAACTGTTTTAGGATGGAGATTCTTATTCATGTTCTACATCCCAGATGAGCACAATATTTGGTCTAGATATTTATAATTTTGGGGGTACCTTTGCCTGCAAATAATGCTTCATCATTCCTAGGATTGTAGCACAAATCTTAAAGGGTCTTATTAATAAAAATAAACCTGGAGCAAGGTATTGGGGTGAATGCTGGAAGATCATAGAAGCAGAACAAGCCACAGCTACCTCACCTTGCCAGTTCCTCAGCTGATCCTGTTTCCTCAGACTGGAAGCCTCTGTGTCCTCATCTGAATGGCTCTCAGCTGAACTGCTGCTAAAAGCCTAAAAGCTTAACCAGGTTCTAGTTCCTGGTCCTCACGCCTTAAATACCTTTCTGCCTCCTGCCATTACTTTCTGGGATTAAAGGCATAAGTCACCATGCTTGCCTGTTTCCAGTGTGGCCTTGAACTCACAGAGATCCAGGCGGATCTCTGCCTCTGGAGTGCTAGGATTAAAGGTGTGTGCTACCACTGTCTAACCTCTATGCTTAATATTGTGGATGTTCTGTCTCTGACCCCAGATAAGTTTATTAGAGTGCACAATATTTTGGGGAACACAATACCACCACACAAGATGAAAAGAATTTCTGTTTCTTTCAGTGGAAGGTCAGGAGGGTCCCATGTCTGTGTACTTGTCCATCGTGTGGTCTAGGGCCCAGATCTCTCTACCTATGTCTTTTTCCACCTCTACAGGGAAGCTGTGTTTCTACATTGGAGACATCCTTTCCTCCTGGACTGACTCCCAGTGAAGTGTGAAGAGGGACACAGGGAGGCCAAGAACATCTCCTGTACTTTTTCTTGTTCTACTGGGATATGGCTACCGGAAGCATGGCTCAGCTGATTTTTCTTCATTTCTTATTGGCCAGAATTGGATAACATTCCCTCTGCTAAGTGGACAAGACAGTTACTTTTGGATGGAGGGCCAGAGGGGTTTTGTGAGGAGGTAGCATTTGCTCTAAGAGCTGGGTGTCATGATGCAAACTCCTGACTCCAGAAGGTGGAGAAGGATTAAGTGCCAGGCAAGCCTGGACTGCACAGCAAGTCTTGTCTCAAAAAAAATTTCTTTGTAGAAAGCACTATAGATAGGAAGTAATTTCTCATTCATAACACGCTCGCATTGTTTAAGGCCCAGTACCAAGAAAAAGAGCTCAAGTACAAGGTGAGTACAGAGGACTGGGGTGGGGTTGAGGGTGGGTATGGGGCTGTGAGGTGGGGCTGGGGCTGGGGCTATGGATGTGGGCTGGGGCTGTAGGATGGGGCTGGGGCTGGGGCTGTGGGGTGGGGCTGAGGCTGTGGGGTGGGGCTGTGGGGCTGTGGAGTGGGGCTGGGGCTGTGGAGTGGGGCTGGGGGTGTGGGGTGGGGCTGAGGCTGTGGGGTGGGGCTGGAGCTGGGGCTTTCCTGATGGGCTCTTGTGGATCCTGCCGCACATCTTCTTCTGAACACATTTTCCCTGACTGCTCTCATACCAGCACAAGCAACATGGAGAGGAAATACAGAAAACACTTCAATAGCAGCTGTGGGGCTTCGTGAGCACATTATTTGTTATTATGTTGTTTGAGTTGTAGGATGCAGCTCACACGAACACTGCTGTTTGCATAGACTTACTTGCCTGGCCTATCGTGGTCCTGGTTAATGCAGGCGTCTATGCAATCTTCCTGTGTTTTGTGGCTTCCCGAGAGAAGTGCCATCGTGGATTCAATAAAGGTAGCAATAAAGCCCATATTAATAATGTATGCAGAGCTATATATGTCTATTTATAAGGTGCAGAATTACAGTCCAAATGCATCCCTCCTCTCCTCAGATGAATCTGAGTAGCCTGAACTGTGGTAGATGAGGTTTCTCTCCCAACCTGACATCCCCTTTCACCACATTGCATGTTAAAAGCAGGGCTAAGTGCTGTACCAGCCCTGGGATGCAGTACCCCTTGGATCTGGGGTGATTATTTATGCAGGAAAGTGGAGATAAAGTAGGCCTGGAAACATACTGCAATCCACAGCAGAAAAGAGGAATAAGTAGCTGGAAAAAAGGAGACAGATGTGCTTTCTTGGAAGATGTTATTTTCTGAGAGGAGTTTATTGAGGTAGCTGAGTGAACACACATTGAATGTGGGTAGTGTTCCTACTATGTGTTGGAGAATATCTTAATACATGTGTGATATGTGTGCTCACCTGTTTATATTTTTATAAGGAAACAAAAACCACAGAGGACATTGATTTTCAGGAGCTAATTAATTACTTATAAGGACCTACTATGTGTTAGATTACTTTATAGTCATTATGTCAATTCATTGACTCCTCATTAACTAACAGTGCCCATCAGTCAGTATAGATTAAACATTGTTAGTGTGACAAGCAACCTTATACTTCATAACCAGGCTTATTATATCTTGCATCATAACAATCTCTGTCTGGAACACTGCTGAAAATTATCAAAGAAGCAAGGAGATGCCTGGTAACACACACACACACACACACACACACACACACACACACACACACACAGACACACACAGAGACGTACACACACACACAGACACACACAGACACACACAGACACACACAGACACACACACACACACACACACACACACACACTACATTTGCAGCTTTGGCATTTGGTTGATAGACATTTGCTCTTATCCAACTGGCCAGGACAGGAGCCTAGATTTTAACCGAGTATGTGTCGAAGTCTCCCTTTGTGGATGACCACTGAGGTTCAGTGACCTCCCTAGAAGAAGGGTCTTGAGAAGGCGGCTTGGTTAGAGATGAAGGCCCAGGCCAGCTGCAGTGACTCATCTTTGTGCATGCCTGCCTTAGCTGGCCTTACCTTGAAAACCAGTCTAGACATCTGAACAATGACATGTCTAGACATCATGTTCCCTCTTCCCAAGCCATGTCCCCAGCTGGAATCTCACTGAATGGCACCATGAGGTGCATGAAGTAGGAACTGGAAATTCTCCACTTCCTCCTGTTTCTCTTCCTTGCTCTTACAGTTCGGTCACTAGGCCCTAATTTCCCTCCCTCCTCTTAGCATTTCTCCCAGATCACCATGGTTTCCTCCTCACAGTTTTCACCATCTCTGGCTGAAATGGAGACTTTGCCTTTAACAACTAAACCATCTCTGTAGCCCAAGGGAGTGACAATCGGAAAAAGTGTGAATATTACCAACATCTTGCCCGATTAAAATTCTTCATTTCATCTCTCATGCAATGATCCCCCTCAGAAACTGCAGTTCTCCTAAGAAACTATTTAGTGTACAAAAAAAAAAAATCAAGAAACACCAACAAAGCATCTATTGAAGAAAAGGAAGGAGCAGAGCTGTCACTCACTGTAATGAATTGATCTTGTATAAAGGAATTACTGATGAATCTATACCCTAGGACCCCAAATCTAAACTATTAGAGATAATAAATAATTTCAGAAATTGTTCTGGCTACATTTATCTATAAAATGTATACCAATCAGTTGTTTTTCAATACGTAAACAGCATACAAAATGAAAATGAAATTAAGAAAATAATTTTATTTATAATAATATCAAAAAACAACGCCCTAACTAGATATCTTATGCCACCAAGAAAAACCTCCAGTGCCAGCAATTGGTTACATCTTGTTGAGTTCTTGGCCAAAGAGATCCCATAGACCCTGCTAAACATCACATGTTATTGCCAAGGCTATTGGTTACTCTCTATAACTTGACGGTAAGGCCCTATTGCTGAAGAGACAGCTTACTTAAGTCATTGAAAATGCTGATGCCCAACTGGAAGCTTCACCCCTCCTGACTAGCATTCATGATGCTGAAAGGTACTTTGCATGCCACTTAGGAGAAAGGTAATCATTAAAATCACCCAGCTTGTGACCTACAACAGATACCTGACTGTAATAAATACTAGTTAAATAGTGGTACAATGTTATGTGAATAACAAACAACTTTTTAAAATTTGGAATTAATGACCATTTAATAAGATGGAATCTATATTTGACACTAACTAATATGGCAAAGGACCTGAAACTAAATAGGCCATCATGGGTCTAGTAGAAAACCTACTATTATTATTCTGCTAAAGGAACATAGAAATAAAACGGCTCCTGGTGACATTCTTAAAGAGTATCATTCAACCTTCATAAAAGAAGCTTTTTTGTTTTATAGCAAATGGTAATTAACACAGAGACTCACACCTGGGAAATGTGCAGAGGGTGAGAGACTTTGGAACAATCACCCCTAAATAGGATGTCTTTACCAAACATCTCAAAGACTCGGGGACCAATGTTCAAGAGTTGTCTGTCAGAAAGATTGGAAGAGCTGGTTGGTGTTGGTGGATGAATCCAAGAAGACAATGTCATTCAGACATAATAGGACTGAACAGGTATGAACTCACAGAAACTGTGGAAATAAGCATAAGTCCTCAATAGGTTCAAATCAGACCAAATCCCAGCAAGGAGAAAGGGAAGTGAACACAAATACCCACCCCTAACCAAGAAGCTTATCTCGGTTGATACCTGCTGGGAAAGGGAAAATAAGTTTTCTTCCATCAAGTGCCACTGGGTATGTCAACCATACCCCAGGGCAGGCCTGATGCCCAGAAGTGGCTGAGCAACACAAAAGAGGCTCCATTTTTTTTTTGTGTGTGTATGCTTTTTGTTTCATTTTGTTATTTTTTGTTGTATTTTTCAGTTTGTATTGATTTTCATTTTTTTGTTTTTATTTTGTTTTATTTTTGAGAAAGAAAGAAAAAGAGCATGAGGTTGAGTGGTTAGGAAAGTAGGGGAGGATCTAGCAGTTGGGGAGGGGAGAGAATATGATCAAAATATATAGTACAAAATACTTTTAAATAAAAGGGAATGAAATACTTAGAAACAATTTAAAGAAGTGTAAGATTTGCCCAGCAAAAGTACAAAATCACTGTTGAAAGAAATTAGAAGGGACTTAAGTAGAAAGACAGTCTATATTCATAGATGGGAGGCTAATTAAAATTCAATAATAGAGAAGACCAGGTAGACTGTCTTCTCTGCTCTCTCTGTTCTCCCAGCAGACACAATCCATAAGGCTTGACCCCAGCACTGCAACAGAACAGCAAATGCAGCCTCTCTTTCCCCATCCACTTCTCCTGTGGATCCCGCAGGCCATCCCCTCCTGACATCCCTCACTTGTTGCAGCATCGCAGGCTCCAACACCAGCAGGCATTCCCTGTGAACACACCAGCTGAGCAGGCCAGGAAAACAGGTAACACATAGCCATCACAGTCTCCAAAAATCCAGAGAGGAAACAGAAACCAAGGAACAAAATATCCACCCAACAAAGACAGACCCAGAAATCAATACCTAGACCTATAATCACCCCAAATCCAGATACCCAGATGCCAGCATAAGAAGACAGTCAATAATATCCAGGGCAATATGTCTCCACTAGAGACCAACAATCCTACCATAGCAGGCTCTGAGTATTCCAACATAGGTAAGGCACAAGACAAAGACCTTCAAACCACCTATAAGAAGATGATAGAGATCCTTAAAGAGTAAATGAATATATCCCTTAAAGAAAGCTATAAAACACAAACACACACACACACACACACACACACACACACACACACACACATACTCACTCAAAAAAACCACAGAAGGAAACAAAACATTTTCAAGACCTGAAAATGGAAATATAAGCAATAAATAAAACACAAATTGAGAAAATTCTGGAAATTAAAATGCAGGAATTTGAACAGGAACTACAAGGGCAAACTTTCACAAGAGAATACAGGAGATGGAAGAAAGAATCTCAGGCATTGAGGATAGGATAGAAGAAATGGATGCACTGGTCAAAGAAAATCTAAATCTAATAAATTCCTGGCACAAAACATCCAGTAAATCTGGGATGTTATGAAAAGACCAAACCTAAGAATAATAGGAATAAAGGAAGAAGAGTCCTAGTTCAAAGGCCCAGATATATTTTCAACAAAATGATAAAAGAAAAATTTCCCAGCCTACAGAAGGAGATGCCTATAAGGATACAAGAAGCATACAGAAGACCAAATTTATTGCATCAGAAAAGATAATCCCCTTGCCATACATAATCAAAATACTGAGCATACAGAACAAAGAAAGAGTATTAAAAACTGCAAGGGGAAAAGGCCAAGTAGGATATAAAGACAGACCCATTAGAATTAAACCCAACTTCTCAATGGAGAGTCTAAAACCAAGAAAGACCTGGATAAATGTGCTACAGACTCTAAGAGACCACCGATGCTAGCAAAACTTTCAATCACCATAGACAGAACAAAGAAGATATTCCATGATAAAATCAAATTTAAACAATATTTATCAAGCAAATACAGCACAACAGAAGGGGATAGAAGGAAACTCCAATCCAAAGAGGTTAACTACACCCTTGAAAACACAATAAATAATCTCACGCCAACAAAAACAAAAGAAGGGGTGTACACACCACCGCCACCACCACCACCAACAACAAAACAACAGGAATCAACAAACACTTCTCATTGATAATTTTTAATATCAATGTTCTCAATTTCCTAATAAAAAGACACAGACTAACATAATGGATTTGAAAACAAGACTCATTCTTCTGCTGCATCCAAGAAACACACCTCAGCATCAAGGATAGACATTACCTCTGGGTAAAAGGTTGGAAAAAATATTCCAAGCTAATGGACCTAAGATGCAAGCTGGTATAGCCATTTTAATATCTAACAAAATCAACTTGAAACCAAAACTAATCAAAATAGATGGGGAAGGACACTACATACACATCAAAGGAAAAATCCACCAAGACGGCACTTAGATTCTTAAAATCTGTGCCCTATACACAAGGGCGCCCACATTTGTAAAGGAACTACTACAGTTTAAATAACATATTAACTCTCATATACTGATAGTGGGAGATTTCAATATCCCACTCTCACCAACAGACAGGTCATCCAGACAAAAACTAAACAGAGAAATATGGGAGCTAACAGTCTTTATAAACTAAATAGACCTGTCAGATATTTACAAACATTTCACCCAAACACAAAAGAATATATCTTCTTCTCAGCACCTCATGGAACTTTCTCCAAAATTGATCAAGTACTTAGACACAAAGCAAGTCTTAACAAATACAAGAAAATTGAAATAATTCCCTGCATCAGACCACTATGGATTAAAGCTAGATATCAACAACAACAGAAGCAACTGAATGTTTACAAACTCATGAAAACTGAACAACTCTCTACTGAATGAGAAATGGGTCAAGACAGAAACAAGGAAAGATATTAAAGACTTCCTACAATTCAATGAAAGTAAATACACAAAATATCCAAACTTTTGGGATACAATGAAAGCGTAGCTAAAAGGAAAGTCCATATCACTAAGTGCTTACATATGAAAATTGGAGAGATCTCATACTAGCCTCTTAACAGAATACTTGAAAGCTCTAGACCAAAAACAAGCAAGCACACTCAAAAGGAGTAGACTGCAAGAAATAATCAAACTGAGGGCAGAAATCAATAAAAGAGAAACAAATAAAACAATACAAAGAATCAATGAAACAAAGAGTTGATTCTTTGAGAAAATCAACAAGAGAGACAAACCCTTATCTAAATTTAAAATATCCAAATTAACAAAATCAGAAACAAAAAGGGGGCATAACAATGGATACTGAGGAAATCCAAAGAATCATTAGGTCCCATTAAAAACCTTTACTCCACCAAATTGGAAAAATCTAAAAGAAATGGATAATTTTCTAGATAGGTACCAACTATCAAAGTTAAATTAAATATAAGATAAACAATTTAAATAGACCTATAAGTCCCAGTGAAGTAGAAACAGTCATTAAAAAATCTCCTAAAAAAAAAAAAGCCCAGGGCCAGATGATTTTGCCACAGAATTCTACCAGATTTTCAAAGAAGAGTTAAAGCCAATATGCCTCAGATTAGTACAGAAAATAGAAACAGAAGGAACATTTCCCAATCATTTTATGAGTCCACAGTTACCCTGATACCCAAACAACACAAAGACTCAACAAAGAAAAAGAATTACAAACCAATTTTCCTTATAAACATAGATGCAAAAAACTCAATAAAATACAAACTGAATCCAAGAACACATCAAAAAGATCATCCACCATGATCAAGTAGGCTTCATCCCAGAGATGCAGGGATGGTTCAATGTATGAAAATCAGTAAATGTAATCTACCATATAAATAAATTGAAATAGAAAACCTATATGATCTCACTAGATATAGGAAAGACCTTTGACACAATCCAACACTCCTTCATGAAAAAAATTCCTGGAGAGATTATAAATAAAAGGGACATATCTAAATATAATAAAGTCAATTTATAGCAAGCCTATAGACAACATCAAATTAAATGGAAAGAAATTGAAAGCAATTCCACTAAAATCAGGAACAAGACAAGGTTGTCCACTCTCTCCATATCTATTCAATATAGTACTTAATGTTTAGCTAGAGCAATAAGACAACCAAAGAAGATCAATAGGATACAAATTGCAAAGGAAGAAGTCAAAGTATTGTTATTTACTAATGATATGATAGTTTACATAAATGACCCTAAAATTCTACCAGGGAACTCCTATAGCTGATAAACACTTTTTGGCAATGTGGCTAGATAGAAAATTAACTCATAAAAATCAGTAGCCCTCCCATATACAAATGGCAAGTGTACTGAGCAAGAAATCGGGGAAGCAGTACCTTTCACAATAGCCTCAAATAATATAAAATATCTTGGAGTAACTCTAACCAAGCAAGTGAAAGACTTACATGACAAAAATTTCAAGTCTTTGAAGAAAGAAATTGAAGATGATGTCAGAAGATGGAAAGATCTCCCATACTCATGAAATCACTAAGATTAACATAGTAAAAATGGCCATCCTACCAAAAGCAATCTACAGACTCGATGCAATCCCCATCAAAATACCAACACAATTCTTTACAGACCTTAAAAGAACAATACTCAACTTCATAAGTAAGTATTTTACTTCATAAGTAAAAACAAAACAAAACAAAGCATAAACAACAACAACAAAAAAACCCAGGATAGCTGAAACAATCCTGTACAATATAAGAACTTCTGGAAGTATCACCCTCCCTGATTTCAAAATGTACTACACAGCAATAGTTAATAAAAACTGCATGATATTGTCATAAAAACAGACACCTTGATAAATGAAATCAAATTGAAGACCCAGACATAAACCCAAACACATATAGACAATTGATTTTTGACAAAGAAACCAGAAATACACACCAGAAAAAAAGACAGTGTCTTTAGCAAATCATGCTGGTCAAATTGGATGTCTGCATGTAGAAGAATGCAAATAGATCCATTCTTATCACCCTGTACAAAACTCAAGTCCAAGTGAATCAAAGACCTCAACTTAAAACCAGATACACTGAACCTGATAGAGGAGAAAGTGGGGAATAACCTTGAAAGCTTTGGCATGGGAGACAATTTTCTGAACTGATAGTGTGGGCACTAAGATCAGCAATTAATAAATGGGACCTCATGAAACTGAAAAGCTTCTGTAAGTCAAAGGACACTGTCAATCAGACAAAGAGGTGACCCACAGAATGGGAATGTATTTTTTTTTTTACCTACTCCACATCCAATAAAAGACTAATATAGAAAATATATAAAGAACTCAAGAAACTAGATGTCCAAAATTCAAATAATCCAATTAAAAATGGGATACAGATCTAAATAGAAAATTCTCAATAGAGGAATCTCAAATGGCTGAGAAACACTTAAAGAAAAGTTCAACATTCTTAGCCACAAGGAAAATGCAAATGAAAACTACTTAAAGATTCCATCTTACACCTGTCAGAATGGCTAACATCAAAAGCATAAGTGACAGTTCAGGCTGATGAGGTTGTGGAGCAAGGGGAACATGCCTCCATTGCTGGTGGAGTGCAAACTTGTACAGCCACTATAGAAATCAATATGGCAATTTCTCAGAACATTGGGAACTGATCTACCTCAAGACCCAGCCATACCACTCCTGGACTCATATCCAAAGGACACTCCATCCTACCATAAGGACACTTTCTCAACTATGTTCACTGTGGATTTCTTCATAATAGTCAGAAACTGGAAACAACCTAGACATCCCTCAACCAAAGAATGGATAAAGAAAATGTGGTACATTTACACAACGGAGTACTACTCTGCTGTTAAAAAAAATGACACCATGAAATTTGGAGGCAAATATGTGGAACTAGAAAAAAAATCACCATCCTTAATGAGATAACCCAGACCCAGAAAGACATACACGGTATTTACTCACTTATAAGTAGATATTGGCTGTTAAGTAAATGATAAGCAAGCTACAATCTGTAGACCCAGAGAGATTATGCAAAGAGGAGGGCTCTAGGAAGGATACACGGTTCTCCCAGGGATTTTGCTGGTGGACTAGGTGTTGGTCAGGACAGAAGTGAGAGGGATCAGGTTGGGGGGATGGGATGTAGGGAGAGAGTGCTGGGAATGATGACTGGAACTGGGGGTTTTTGTGGGGGTGGTGTGGAGACAGTGCAGTGGAAACATCTATGAGGATGGTCCTAGTGAGGACGCCTAGTAATGGAGCATACAGATTCTGTACCGGCCATCTCGTGTAGCCAGGCAAGGCTTCCAGTGGTGGGACTGGCTGTGTTCAGTTGAGTTGTTGGCTGAAGGGGTGCAGTGGAGATCTGCAAGCAATACAGGCTGATGTTACAACAGAGGGTTGCTCTTAGCAAACTAATGGTGGAACCCCATTGTGGAGGACAACATCCACACAGCTCAGTGAGTGGAGAAGGTCCAGCTAGTGACTGCACAGAGCCTTCACCACTAAGTTCTAGTCTCTTTGGTGCTGGAAAGTACTCTGCAGGCTACTGAAAGGGAAACACTGACCCCAACCCAGCCACAAAACCTTTGACCTCTAATCTGTCCTTTCTGTGTGATGTGCTGGGCCAAGGGTAGCTCAGAACTTGTGGGAGTGGCCAATCAATTTCTGATTTAACTCGAGGCCCACTCCACGAGAGGGAGCCCATGTTGGACAATGCTTGGATGGCCAGAAACCCTGAGACTGGATATTCCAGAGAACTAGAATAGAACCAAACACTACTGGTCTAAAACAACAATGGCAAAAACAATAGCAACTTCATTTTCAGTGCCTATATACAAGATAACTTAAAACCTACAGCAAATTTGAAGTAGAAAAAAAATGACAAGGTAAGTTGTTAATAAGTAATGGATGGCTAAACAAATTATGGTATATATGAATATATATCTCTATATATGAAATATATATATAGAAAATGGAATATTACTCAGCATGAAGGGTAAGAAAAGAATATGGGGTGGGATTCTTAGACGGACTATCCACATGTGTCAGAATCCCAGAAAAGTTCGTGGAATATAGCAGAGCTCAATAAACTGTTGTTCTTGATCTGTAATATGGTTTACAGGGGTTGGGGGGATTACAAACAAATACTCAGAAAGTGATGATTCAATGTGTTCTGTGCAGGGAGCAGAGGAACATGGAGACACTGGGTGGTCTAGCCCAGCCTGAGGCAGAAGGAGGGGATAGGTTACAGAGTTTGAAGGGTCAGGAGTCAGATTAAGAAGGAGCAGTTACTTCATCCTTTTAAAATGAGGCTCTGTTTCATCCAAGTTTAAGAAAACAAGTAGAAACAGTAAGTGGGGAGATTTATACCACTGGTGGAATTTTGAACTGGGGCAGGACTGGGGAAATCAGCTATGGTGGTTACTCTAAGAGCTAAGAGCTAAAACTAGAACTTTCATATGATCCAGGTGTACCACTCCTGGTGATGTGCCTGCAGGAGAACATCAACACACCATAGAGATCCAGCTCATCCATGTTGACTGTAGCACTGTGCGTAACAGCCAAGGTATGGTCTCAGTCTATATGCTCATCAGTGGAGGCCTGAAGAAAACATGACATACACATGGAGTTTCTTTCAGCTCTAGGGAGTGAAATGATATCATTTGCAGGAAAATGCGTAGAGCTGTAAAGACCATCAAATTTTAAGGAGAGGCCTATCCTTATATTTTCTCTGCATATGTGGAATGTGTATTTTATTCATCCACATACACAGGTCATGGAAGTAGAAGAGGGACAATCTGGGAAGAGGAAGAGGGCAAGTGACAGGGAGAGAGGAACAGGGAAGAGAACTGGAGGTGAATGTGGTCAAAGCAGTGATATACTTGAATGAAAATCTCGTTATGAAACCCTTTGCCTTTCACAGTGACTAAAATCACTTAACCTTAGCAACACCAGACACAGGGCCATCAAGAAGGCTCATTGGGTAAAGGCAACTGCCACCAAATGTTCAACCTCAGTTCAATCTCAGGCCCACATGGAAAAGAGCAGAGAATGAACTCTCAAATGTTCTCTTTTAACATCCACATGTGTTCCATGGCACCCATGCACAGCCATCCACCCACCATCCATGGTACCCATGTATAGTCATCTACCCACCATCCATGGTACCCATGCACAGTCATCCACCCACCATCCATAGTACTCACGCTCAGCCATCCACCCACCATCCATGGTACTCATGCACAGCCATCCACTCACCATCCATGGTGCCCATGCACAGCCATTGACCTGTCATCCATGGTACCCATGCTAGCCATCCACCCACCATCCATGGTACCTATGCACAGCCATGCACTTGCCATCCACATACATACAAATAAATAAATGTAATAGAAGTTACTTAAAATATGAAATAAAATAAAAAGCAGATAGAATTTAGGTACAGGAATTTTTTAATTTAGATTCCTTCTTACACAGGAAGTCTGGGTAAGAGCGTATGCACAAGCCTTCCATTGGAATGGCTGTGGAGGTGGAGACAGAAGGAGATGTGGAGGTGTGGGGCTCGTGCAGCAAGCAGGGGTCACACTGGAGAGCCTTATTTCACCAGTTTTGAGCCACCCAGAAGAATGAGAAAATTAAATTTTTATTTGACTATTATTTGGTATTTTAGAGATGAGGAAAAGATTTAAAAAATTATACAAAGCCCAGTTGAGACTGTAATGTTTTGCGTTTTGTAAAGACCCAGATCCAGCAAATAGAAAAAACAAACAAACAAACAAACAAACTACTCTGTGGGGACAGAATGGGTGGGTGGGGCCTGCATGTGAAGGTCCTGGGTTATCAGGCTAATTTCTGGGTGTCTGGCTTAGCTGAGACTGAAGGTGGTCTACTTGCTAAGGTGGGAATCCAGTGGAAGAATCCAGTGGAAGAAGAGTGATTTCACCTTACCCAGGCCTAGATTCAGACGTCTACGGTTCTTTAGGCCCTGATGTCAGGTCTGTAGGCTACAGCCACCCATCCCATGCCCACACTCAGGCAAGCATCACTTTCACTTTATTTCTTAATTTTGTCTCTCTGCATATGCTCAGATGCATGTGCATTCATGTGTGTGGGTATGTGCACGTGTGGAGGCCAGAGGTCAACTTGGAGTGTTGTTCCTGAGGCACTGTTATCTTGCTTAATGCGACAGGGTCTCCCGCTGACCTGGAGTTCACCAGGTAGGCTAGGCTGGTCAGCCATCAAACTCGGGGATCTGCCTGTCTCTGCCCCTCCAGCATGGAGGTCACAAGCAGGTGTGAGCACATTGCACTTTGCACCTGAGTTCTGTAGAACTAACCTGAGTCCCTATAGCTGCTTAGCCTGTCTCCTTGTCACATTAAACACATTAAACAAGCCACTGTCTTGTTCTGATATTGAAGCTGGTGTCACATGTTTGTGTGAGCATGGATGGCCACTTAGCTGTCCCGCTTCAGTTTATCACCAGTAGATTTGGGAGAAAGGCAACTCCTCCCCATCGCTGCTCTCGGGGGGTGTTGGGACACGTTGAAATCTGTACATAAAACTGATTTATGTGTTCTAAAGTATTGTATGCACGGGAGGAGCTATCACCATAACAAATACCAATATAAATAACAGTTCTCTGAGTAGCAAAGGGATTTTTGAACCCGTGTTTTAAAGAATACAAGAGCCAGGGCTAGGAAGTTAGCCCAGCTGGTAAAGTTCTTGCTATGCAAATGTGAGGTCTTGAGTTCAATCCCCAACACCCACATATAAGCAAACCAGCCAACAAAACAAACAGGACACCCCCCCCCAACAAAACACAAAAAGCCTGGCTAATGGGGCTAGAGAGATGGCTCAGCAGTTAAGGGACCGAGTTCGGTTCCCAGCACCCATGTTGAGTGAATCACAACCACTTGTAACTCCAGCTCCATAGAATCTAACACCCTCTGCTGCCACCATCAGACACCTGAACTCATGTGCACACTCTTCCTGCCCGTATACAAGTAACTAAAAAATCTAAAAAATAACTCGTTTGGGCTTGTAAGCCTAGCACTGTGGGGGTGGGGTGGGGCTGGAGAAAAGCAGACCTCTGAAGTCAGCAGCATCAGTGAGCTCCATGTCCCGGTGGTAAGTTCCGTCTCTGAACTTAAGGTGGTGGGCTGGAGAGATGGCTCAGTGGTTACGAGCACTTGTTTCCCTTGCATTAGGACTTGGGTTTGTTTCTCAATAATCACATGGAGGCTAACAAGTCTGTACCTCCAGTTGCTGGGGATCTGATACCTTTGTCTGGCCTCCATGGGCACTGCAGGCAAATGGTGCACAAACATACAAGAGGGCAGAACACCGTACAGACAATAAAATAAAATAAAACAAAATAAAATAGAAATAAAATAATTTTCAAAAATAAGTAAGGTAGACAGCTCCAAAAGAACAATACTTGAAGTTGGTCTCCGCAGGAGTGCACGCACATGTACACACACACACACACACACACACACACACACACACAC
>CABHPR010106085.1:3885-50771 GCA_902168415.1 Peromyscus melanophrys
CTCTCTCTCTCTCTCTCTCTCTCTCTCTCTCTCTCTCTCTCTCTCTCGATTCACCTTGGACACTAGGTGGCTGTTTTGAAATTCCCTCGGATTTCTACTGTTCTGCGCGGATTTGGTAAGTCAATTAACATATCAGATATTTTAAAGGAAACTATTTAAAAGAGAAATTTTTTCCACATTTAAAAAAAAATGGGTTTTCTGTGTGCATTGGAAGAAAATTGGGCTTTGTTTGCATTTTTAGGCAGTCTGACAATGGAACAACTGTATGGGATGATTACTATTGATCGGATTATGCAGTTTGTTACTATGTTTATACACATTTTACTATTTAAAAAGATAGGCTCTGTGTCTCTTATTTAATAAGGCAGTTGGTTACATCTACAGAACTACTTCCTGTGCGTTTGCCTTTAAATAAGAGTTCTGTTCTGCCTTCTCATTGGTCGTAAATCCAACTACGTGACTGCCTCGTCACTGTCTGTACAGACCACCAGAAACACATTGGAGCGTGTGTCTCCAATGCCGGCAGTATCCTTGAACACAGAGATCTACCTAGTTTTGCCTGTCGAGTGCTGGGATTAAAGGCGTTCCCCGCCACGCCTGGCTCTCGCTATGGCTTGCTAATAGCTCTGACCCCTAGGCAACTTTATTTATTAACATACAAATAAAATCACATTTCAGTACAAATAGAATACCACTATACCTCATTATAAAATGGAAGACTGAAATAAGGACTCATATCTAAGTAAGTTTGAGTACTCACTATGTTGTCATTTAACACAAGGAACAGTGCTTATAGAGTTCAAATGACAAAATAAATCTTAGCTGTTATTATTTTTACATATATTAGTTGTGATTCTAAGAACAAAGTGAAGTGTTTTATTAAGATTAAATTAGTATTACTATGAAGAAATATTTACAAAGTTTTTCAAGCTTTACTGCCACAGGAGGAAAGTGCTCTATACTCAGAGATAGTACGGCAGCAAAGTGTAATAGAAACTGTCTAATTACAGAGGAGATTCACTTTTGTGAGCTACTTAAAGTAGTATGGGCCCAAAGACTGGAAAGGGAGATAGAAATATAAATCTAATGAATAGGTTATACCATAGTTTAGAGAACCAAATTCCTCATCAGCAGCTTAATTATTTTGAAAATGTTTTATTTCATCCATCTGTTGTTATACCATTACAGCCATACAAGATCATTTTTTTAAATAATCAATCCACCTTCTTCAGCATATTGCTTCCTGATAACACTGATTCCAAAAATGAGTGCTCACTACTTTTTTTTTTTTTTTTTTTTTTTTTTTTTGGTTTTTTCGGGACAGGGTTTCTCTGTGTAGCTTTGCACCTTTCCTGGAGCTCACTTGGTAGCCCAGGCTGGCCTCGAATTCACAGAGATCCGCCTGCCTCTGCCTCCCGAGTGCTGGGATTAAAGGCGTGCGCCACCAACGCCCGGCTTGCTCACTACTCTTGTATACACTCAGAAGTGCTTTTTATTCTTGGGTAGGAAAGAGGAATTAGGACTTCTCTCATCTGGGTATTTTACCATGCTAAGAAATTTGGAACAAAAGATAAAATGACGAGCTTATTAATTTTCCATATATCCATTTGTTCATGCTATTTCACAGCAAAGGTATTTTTTTTTTCAGGGCTGAGGACTGTGCAAAGGTATTTTTAAGACTATTACAAAGGTAAAATAGCTAATTTATTTTTCTCTCCTTCATAGTCACTGAACTTTTTATTCCCTCTATGATTAGCTTTTCAAAAATATAGCAGAGCATGGAACCACATAGTTCATTCCTCTCACAATATCTTCTTACACTATATAAGAATACAGATTTAAGCTGGGCAGTGGTGGTGTATGCCTTTAATTCCAGCACTAAGGAAGCAAATGCAGATAGCTCTTTGAGTTTGAGGCCAGCCTTAGCTACAGAATGAATTCCAAGACAGCTGGGTCTAAGCAGAGAAACACTGTCTTGAAAAACAAAACAAAACAAAACAAACAACAACAAAAAAAAACAACCAAAGATTTCTACATAAATTACTTCAGGTTTTAGCATAAGTTAGTATTCTTTTGTCAGGAAGCATCATATTTTATTAATCAAATAATTTGGTTTTAAAATATTTTAATTGTGAGTTTCATAGAATATATTTTGATCATATTCACCTCCACTCTTTACCTAATTCATCCAAGATCTGCCTCCACCTCTCTAAACTCCCAACTTTATGCTTTTTCTTTTTTCTTTTGTTAAAAAACCTACTGTGCCCAATCTGTGAAGTGCATATACTCCTGGAGGTGAGGCCATCCACTGTAGCATGGTCAATCTACTGGGAGCTACATCCTTAAAGGAAATTAACTCTCTCCCCCAGAAGCCATCAACTACATCACAGCTCCTCAGTTAGGGTTGGGGCTCATGAATCCCTCCACCCTCCACACTGGCATGATGAGGTTTTGACACATACTGTTACAGTTAACCTCATTTTGTCTGTTTTCTATATACATAAGGCTTATTCCCTCCAGAGTATGACTGCTCTGAATTTTCCTTGAGGACTCCAATGCCAACATGTAATAGAAAAGACCTTCTTTTTGACATTGATAATTGGCACACTGTTTTATTTTTCCTATAATTAATAACTGATACTATGTTTCATATTATATTCTGGGAGTTTTACAGTTCTGCAGTCTACATCTAGGCTTGTTTCTAACATTAAGTTTCATTTAGTTAAATGAACATCGTGTATTCTAGAATGGTACAGAAAACTTCAGGAACAGGCTAGGGAGTAGAGAAATGATTTTTCTCTGTCATTCTCTTTTACTGGTTAATTTTTTTACTATGGTAATTGTGTTAGTTACTTTTCTCATTGATGCAACAAGCTGCCAGACAAAAGCAATTTAAGCATAGAATAGTATATTTTGGTTCATAGTTTTAATTTACATTCCTCCATGGAAGAGAAAGCATGGCAGCAAGAGATGGAAGCCAGCTGGTCATATTTCATATACATTCAGAAAACAGAGTATTATGAATACTAATTCTCAGTTTGATTTCTTCTTTTTATTTAGTCCTGGATTCCTGGAAGGTGCCTCTTGCATTTTAGTTGGGGCTTCCCACCTCAATTAACCCAATCTTGAAACTCCCTCACAAGTATGCCCAAGGGTTTGTCATCTATGTGATTCTACATCCTGTGGTGATATATTGTATACCCTAATAAACTTATCTGGGGAACAGAAGACAGAGACAGCCAATAGATTAGACATAGAGGCCAGACAGTGGTGGCACACACCCTTAATCCTATTACTGTACTTGGGAGGCAGAGATCTGTCTGGATTTCTGAGTTCAAGGCCACACTGGAAACAGAGCCAGGCATTTGGGGCACACATCTCTAATCCCAGTACTAGGAAGTACACATGCCTTTAATCCCAGAAAGTGATGTCAGGGCAAAGAAAGTTATATAAAACATAAGGAAACAGGAACTCATGATCTTAAGGCTGAGGATTTCATAGAGGTAAGAATGTGGCTGGCTTGTTCTGTTTCTCTAATCTTTCAGCTTTCACCCTAGTACCTGGATCTGAGTTTTTTATTAATAAGATCTATGGATATGATAAGATAAAAAGGGAGACTATGGAATCTACTTTTAAAAAGGAGCTACTTGTTTTAAATAAGATAAGTAATGAAAAAAAATTTTTGTCTGAATTTATCAGATGTTACTGGACTGGACATTGTTAATATATTAATGGAGTTTTCTGCCTGAATCTGTCAAATGTTAATGGACTAGACATCGTTAATGTAATCTTGACTATATGTATTGTATATACTTATTGGATAGTTTTTCTTGTATTAGTTATAAGCTTTTTTAATTTTAGACAAAAAGAGAGGAAATGTGGGGGTATTGTGTTCCCCAAAATATTGTGTATGCTAATAAACTTATCTGGGGTCAGAGAACAGGACAGCCACAATATTAAACAGAGGTTAGGCAGTAGTAGCACACGTCCTTAATCCTAGCATTCCAGAGACAGAAATCCCTCTGGTCTCTGTGAGTTCAAGGCCACATGGGAAATGGCCAGGCACCGTGATACACACCTTTAATCCCAGAAAGCACCCCTTTAATCCCAGGGAGTGGTGGTAGAAAGCAGAAAGGTATAAAAGGCGTGAGGACCAGAAACTAGAGGCATTTGCCCTGGAGAGGCATTTGGCCTGGAGAAGCATTGGGCTGGTTAAGCATCCAGGCTTCTAGCAGCAGTTCAGCTGAGACCCATTCTGGATGAGGGCTCGGGGCATCCAGTCTGAGGAAACAAGACCAGCTGAGGATCCAGCGAGGTGAGATAGCTGTGGCTTATTCTGTCTCTCTGACCTTCCAGTGTTCACCCCAATACCCGGCTCAGGTTTGATTTTATTAATAAGACTCTCTAAGACTCATGCTACAAAGATCTTTTAAAATTCATGTTACATCTGGTACTCTAATATTTCTGTCACGAATTCAATAAAAAGCAGCTTGCCTGGGGCTCAGGCATGAACTGCACGCAGCCAGAGTCTCCATCCCACATGGGCCCGAGTATCATTGGCTTCTTCTCTCCTGGTGGATTGTGGGCTCTCTCTGAATCCCCATCTGAGACTACTACCACACTAGAAGTTGTCACCTTGAAAATTGCTCAGGCTTCTGCTGCTCTATGCAGAAACATTCAGCCTCACATCTAAATTATCACTGTTGGCAAATTTGGTGAGTCACTTAAGATATCTTAAAAGGAGAAATTAGTTAAAAAAGAATTTTTTCCCACATTAAAAAATGGGAATATTTTTACAATGGAGGGAATTTGGTCTCTGTTTGATAATATATTAGGTAGTCAGAAAATGAAACAATTGAATGAGAGGATAATTAATGTTGATGGGATTTACATAGTGTCAATTAAAAATATTACTTGTTTGATAATTTTTGTCTTATCATTAAAAGGTTGGTTAATATGAGTGCCAAGATAAAAGTTTTAGAAAAACTTGTTAAAGCATATCATAGAGTAATTCAGACCTAGACATAAGAATTTACAGGTGAACCAGTCTCAGCATTGCATTATAAGGTTATAGAGAAACAGCCAAAGACTTTCAAACAGCCAGCCTTAATCTATCCAGCAACATGGCAGGAACTGTCAAATGCTCAAGGCTGTGTAAGTGCTGACTGGACTTCTGTGTAAATGGTAGATTTAAGGAGATTCAAGGGAGCAATTAACTCATATGGTATGCATTCTCCATTTGTAAAGCAAATGTTAAACTTGTGGTCAATTTGTAATAGAATTATCCCACAGGACTGGAAAGATTTGGCTATAGCAGTCCTAGAAGCTAGGCCACAGTTGCAATGTAGAACCTGCTTGAAAGAGGAGGCTAAATGTATAGAACAATGATAGAGGGCTAGAGGTGTGGAAATTTCCCAGTATCAACTTCTTGGAGAAGGTTATTATGCTGGTATACAAAGACAATCTTTATATGATGACCACACCATAATTCTATGCCAAATGGCAGCCTTGAATGCTTGGGACAGAGTTGAAGATGTAGGAGAGAAAATTGAGTCATTTACAAAAGTTATACAGGTCCCGAAAGAAAGCTTCACAGATTTCTTGTAAAGGCTGTCTTCAGCAGTAAATATAATGATACCAAATTCAGAAGCTGGGCAGATAATAGTTGAGTCTCTGGCTTTTGAGAATGCCAGTGTAGCATAAAAAAGGATAATTAGACAGTTAAAGGCCAGATCAGCACTCTTAAGGATTGGATCAGGGATACAGTTAATATTGAATCTCATGACCATAAGGATACTTGGGTAGGAGAGGTGATATCCAGAGGATTGAAGAAAAAATAATAATGTCAGATGCTTTATTGTGGTAAACAAGGTCACCTAAAAAGGTACTATATGCAAGGCATTCCTAGAAGCAATGTTTCTTCAAGGGACAATGGCAACAGAATGCCCCACCCTTCTGGATTATGCAGAACCTGTGGTAAAGGCAAATATTAGACTAAGGAATGTAGATCAACAAGGGAAAGAAAAGGTAGTCCTTTGCCTTTGCTGTCAGAAAACTCCCTGAGGGGCCTCTTGCAGGCCCTCATGGCAATTTTTGTTCAGTCTTTTCCTGCTATCATAGAAGAAACCCCTTCTCAGAGAAATTAAATGACCAAATGCCTATTGTAATAAACCATACTGCTCAAGGTGATTTAATAGCTATAGCAGAGAGAATGGAAAATTCAGGAGAAACCATAAAGCAATTTTTTGACAAACTTCTATAAATGAACAAAAACCAAAATTAAATATATGGATAAAGGACTTTTTCATTGAAGGTGTTGTAGACATAGGTGTGGATGTCACAATAATTGCACCAGAATCTTTGCATCCAAATTGGCCTCTTCAGGAGGTAAATGTTCAGCTGTTAGGGATTGGAATATTATCTCAAATGAAATAGAGCACAAGATGGGTCAAATATGTAGGGCCAGGAGGACAGAGAGAAAAATTAAAGCCATATGTGGCTAATACAGCTATAAATTTATGGGGTCATGATCTATTACAACAATGGAATACCTAGATTAACATTTCTCTGACCTCAGAAACCAACCATAAACTAACACATGTTTCTGAGAGAAATATTAGAACATATTATAAATAACAGTCACCAGCCATCCAGATTGTATAAGAACAGGGAACAACAGCTGCTGATTTTTCAAAGACACCAATAGCTCTACCTTTAAAATGGTTAACAGACAAGCCTGTGTGGGTTCTGCAATGGCCTTAAACAACAGAGAAACTACAGGCCTTGGAAGTGCTGGTACAAGAGCAGTTAAGTGCTCAGCATATTGAAGAATCAACCAGCCCTTGCAATTCTCCTGTATTTGTTATTAAAAAGAAATCTGGTAAGTGGAGAATGGTAACAGGCCTAAGAGCAATTAACAAGGTAATTCATCAAATGTAGTCTCTACAATATTGAATTCTGTGCCTACTTTGTTACCTGAAGGATGGCCTCTTATATTTATTAATTTAAAAGACTGTTTCTTCCCAATACCATTACAAGAAAAGGACATAGAAAGATTTGCCCTCCTGTTGCCTATTTATAATAAGTCTCAGCTAGTTCAGAGGTATCAATGGAGGATTCTCCCATAGGAAATGTGAAATATCCCAAAACTATGCCAATGTTTTGTACAACAGCTATTGGAAACCATATGTAAATGATTTCCTGAATCTATAATTTATCACTACATGCACAATATTTTACTAGCTGATTCAAATGCAGATATGTTAGAAAGAGTGTTTTAAGAAGTAAAGAAAATTTTGCCTTGTTGGGGAATACAAATTGCTCCTGAAAAGATACAAAGAGGAGATTCTATTAATTATTTAGGATATAAAATAGGTCTGCAAAAAATTAGACCCCCAAAAGTACAAATTAGGAGAGATCAATTACAGACTCTTTTTTTTTTTTTTTTTGGTTTTTTTCAAGACAGGGTTTCTCTGTGTAGCTTTGCACCTTTCCTGGAACTCACTTTGGAGACCAGGCTGGCCTCGAACTCACAGAGATCTGCCTGGCTCTGCCTCCTGAGTGCTGGGATTAAAGGCATGAGCCACTACCACCTGGCTTTTTTTTTTCAATTACAGACTCTTAATGACTTTTAAAGTTTATTCGGTGACATTTCCCATCAATGGACTATGGTTGGGGTAAAACATGATGATCTGAGTAATTTGTGACAAGGACTTAAATAGTCCAAGAAAATTATCAACTGAAGCTAAGAGAGAATTGTCCTTGGTAGAATAGGAAATACAGGATGCACATTTGGATTGTGTGGGTCCAAAGCTTGATTGCATTTTGGTTATTTTACCCTCTAAGCACTCTCCTACAGGAATTTTAATACAGAGTAAAGATATTATACTAGAATGGATATTTCTATCAAATAGGGTAAAAAATTAAAAATTTATGTGGAAAAGATTTCTGAGTTAATTTTAAAGGGAAAATTGAGACTTGTCAATTAGCAGAGATAGACCCAGCAGAAATTGTAGTACCTTTAACTAAGGATGACAATGAAAAATTATGGGCAGAAAGTGTACCTTGGCAAAGAGTTTGCAGTAATTTCTTGGGAGAGATTAGCAGCAAATATCCCAAAAGCAATAAAATTCAATGTATAAAGAGAGATGATTGGATCCTGCCTTGTATCATACAAGAAACACTAATACCTGGAGCATCTACATTTTATACAGATGCAAACAAACAAGGAAAGGCAGGTTACAAATCTGAAAATTTAAATAAAGTGGTTCAAAATCCTTATAATTTGGTTCAAAAATCAGAATTATATGCAATTCTGATGGTATTAATGGATTTTTTGGAACCTCTCAACATAGTTGCTGAATCTCAGTATGCTGAAAGAGTGGTCTTATATATTGAAACTGCAGAATTTATCCCTGATGGGTCAGAATTATTTTTTCTATTTATTCAGTTACAAGATATAATCAGGAATAGGAAGCATCCCTTACATATAACTCACATCGGATCTCATATGGGTCTACTAGGCCCTAGAGCACAAGGTAATGATGAGATTGATAAAGAATTGATAGGAAATGTGCTGGAAGCCTCAGAATTTCATGAATTTCATAAAAAAAACCCATCATGTCAATAGTAAAGTTTAAAAAAAAGGATTTTTCTATAACCTGGCAACAAGCCAAGGAAATTATAAGGAGATATCCTACTTGTTCTTTTTACAATCAGACTCTACTACCAGCAGGATGTAACCCAAAGGGAACTCAGAGGAATGAAATCTGGCAGATGGATGTAACTCATTTTGCAGAATTGGGAATATTGAAATATTTATACCACACCATTGATAACTATTAAGGACTTCAATGGGCAACTAATCTGAGTTCTGAAAAACGTGATTCTGCAATCACACATTTGCTAGAAGTGATGGCCATCATAGGTGTATCTGCACAAATTAAAACTGACAATGCTCCAGCATATGTTTCTGGTAAAATGAAACAGTTTTTTGCTTATTACAATATAAAGAATATTACAGGTAAACCACAGAATCCTACTGGCCAGGCAGTCATAGAAAGGTCAAATTGAACTCCAAGGGATATGCTAAAAACAGAGAGGGGTAAGAAAAAACCCCAGAAATAGATTACATAATGCTCTAAAAACTTTGAATTTTCTCAGTGCCAATGAGAAAGGAACAACAGCTGCAGAGAGACATTGGATAATAGAAAAAACTACAAAATTAAATCAGCCTATATACTTCAAGGATGTGCTGACCTCAGAATGGAAACCAGGATATGTGTTAAGTTGGAAATGAGGTTTGCTTTTGTTTCTACCGGAGAAGAAAAGCTATAGATACCATCAAAATTGATAAAGGTTCAACTTTATCAATATAGAATACTAATTCTATTAAAAAAAAAGGCTTCATCCATCTGCCTTTACATGTTTTTGTGTTTGAGTCTCTATCAGTTTTCTGCAGGAAATCATGACCATGCCTAACTGCAATTTTGAATTCTCCAAAAAGATGATGGGGCCCCACAAAGATGGGGAAATGGACAATGATAATACCACTAAGATGACAAAAAACACAAAAAGATCAGCTTTAGACTACAAACTGCTCTGGACAATTTTCAAATGGCTAGGTGAGATGATCCAGCCTCACAGACTACTTGATCAAGGACTTGAAATAAGCTGTGCACTTTCCCATTATGCAGAGACTGGACAAATACTACAGCTAACTCTCCTAGGACTGGACAATTAACCTAAAAATTTTCTTTCCTGGATCTCCTAAAGATGCCTTCACCCCCAGACAACAGGAAGTAATTTTAATAAAACTATGTTCACATTCCCAAGAGGTGGGGTAATGCAAATAATAATAGGTCCAGCCTATATTGTTTGCTCCCAGGGTCCATGGAAGAGTTTAACAACCACCTGAGGATTCTAATCCAAGGGATATTCAATGAATCTAGGTACACTGAGTTTGTTAGTCCATTCACTTTATTCTTCTAAGTCAATTCTATCTACAAAGTCTCTTTTCTGTTCTCATACTTAGCTCCTCTCAGTCCCTCCTTCTCTCTCTTTTATGTTCTCATACTTAGCTCCTCTCAGTTCCTCCAGCTCTCAGTCCCTTCTGCTGTTTTCTCATCATTCTACCTAGTTCTTTCCATCTCTGTCCTCATCTTTGTTCTTCTCAATCAAGTTTCTCCAGTGCTCTCAGAGAACCAGTATATATACCCAAACAGTAATTATTTGGCAAAGTGATGTGAAGCTTGAAATTTTTAGGTTCACAGAGAGAGGTGATAAGGATCCACACATAAAGCAATAATTGTCAGCTTCCAATTACAACCCAAAAGGGGAGTGACTAAAGGGGAGTTCTCTGGTAGGGTCAACTAAAGGGAATTTATGTGTTCAAACTATAATCTAGAAATGGTGAGGTAAAATATTAGGGGTCAATAAGTCACAAGAAAGTAAACTGTCTTTGGCACTGCTTTTCCCACTTGTCACAGCTGCAGCTGCTTTCTGATAGGGAGGGGGACATATGCTAGGTGGCTAAGCAACTTATGTCAGAGCATGTAGCATTTGGTTAGTAAAAGTACTTTTGTTCAGAGTAATTGCTGAGGAGAAAATCTAGAAATAGCACCTGGCTGAGGAGGAATAAAAACTTAATTTGCACAAGAAAGAAGCTTGGCACCTATTGCCTGCCTGGCCTTGTAGGCAATCTCCTTGGGTCAGTGGGAAATAACTGCCTTAACTCAGTAACAAGCAAATGGCTAAAATATCATCCCAGGAATGTGAGCAGTAAATCTCTTAAATTAGGGTCTTGTGTAAATAACCCGAGGTGAAGGTAAGGAGTTGAGGATTTAATTGCTAGTGGTTATTTTCTCTTATCTGTAAGTGCAATGAGCTAATGTTTACGTATGTGCAGTTTTGTCCTTGGGAAAAAAGGTATCTTTGCTGAAATACTTTTGCCTGGAGAATGTCCCTGGCCAGATATATGTTAATGAAAAATAAACACAGCTGGGGTCAGTTGTGCAATTACCTGAAATGTATAGGGAAAGTTGTGCCCAAGATTGAGATGTAATCGTGAGATTACATGGACACATAACATGGAGATGCATGATAAATGGGGAGAATCAGAGCTGTTATTGCATAAGAAGTTTACAACAAAAGACAGCCAATTCATTCAAAAGGCAGTAATTCCATAATGCCTTGCATGATGGATTCCTCTAACAGAATCCTTAGTTCTGATAGGTTGACCTTTTAAACTCTGGTTGTCACTGCTGTATATTCCCATGGACTTTTGCCACCTGTGGCTCTCAATAGTGGGTTGGGTAGTTTTTGGTCATTCAATGGGTTATGGATATTGTCATTGTTTAGGATGGTTGGTTACAAGTTGTTAATTGATAATGGTCAGGAAAAAAAAGCTAAACATGGAGATTAGATTCAGGGTTCTTGTTTGAAAAAAAAGAAAAAGAAAAAGGAGAATATAGATAAGAGGTAGATTATTGAATCTACTCTGAAAGAAAAAAGAAATAAAGAAATAATAGAATAAAAGGGTAGATTATTGAATCTACTCTGAAAAGGAAAAAAATAGGACATAGAAATGATTTGATAAAAGGTACATTGTAGATGTAACAGTCTTGTTAAATAAGAAACACAGAGCCAAATACAGAGTTAAAAGCCAAGAGGTCAGAGCAATAGCTAAGAGCTGAGATTAAAAACCTTACCCTTCACTGCCGCTGCTGTCCTACCTCTCCACAAGAGGGCTACTTCCTGTGTATCTGTCTTCTTACATACTTTCTGTTCTGCCTTCTCATTGGTTGTAAACCCAACCACATGACCTCCTCTTCACTGACCATCTATACAGACCTCCAGATCTTCTATGGTTGGTATTGAGATAAAAGGCGTGTGTCTCCATGCTGGTGGTATCCTTGAACACACAAAGATCTGCCTGTCATGTGATCGGGATTAAGGTGTGTGCTACCACTTCCAGACTTCTGCTATGGTTTGCTATTAGCTCTGACCCCCAGGGAACTTTATTTGTTCACATACAAATAAAATCACATTTCAGTACAAATAAAATATCACCATATTTCCCCTTTTCTATTTTAATAAAAAGAAAAAAGAAACAAAAGTTATAACTAATATAAGAAAAACTATATACAAAAGTACAATAACTATATACCATATACACAAGCAATGAATACCTAAAAATGTCTAGTCCAATTGTATGACAAATTCAGAGAAAATAAGCCGGGCATTGGTGGTGCACGCCTTTAATCCCAGCACTCGGGAGGCAGAGGCAGGCAGATCTCTGTGAGTTCGAGGCCAGCCTGGGCTACCAAGTGAGTTCCAGGAAAGGCACAAAGCTACACAGAGAAACCTTGTCTCAAAAAAAACAAAAAAAAAATTCAGAGAAAATAATTCCATTATCTATCCTATTTTGGTAAGTCCAAAATGTACCTAATTCACTTTCTATCCTAACTAATCTTCACTATAGTACATTATTGAATCTACTCTGAAAAAAAGATATAGAAATGATGGATAAAGGTTAGATCATTAAATCTATTCTAAAAAAAGAGGGAATACAGACATGATAAGATCAAAAGGTAGATTATTGAATCTACTTTTAGAAATCAACTACTAGTATTAAATATTTTACATTGGATTAGATTTTTGTATATTGTATACAAATTATGCATATTGATTCAAATTTGAGATTGATTTTTTTTAGAAAATACTGTACATATATTCCCACTCTTGTTTAAGTTATTGTACTTATACAGTTTATTTAACAATGTAATGCAAATTGCTATTCCTTGAAAGTTATTATTACCAACTAATTAGGATATAAAAAATGCAAATTGTTATTTAGTCACCTATTACAAACAAACTTGTAGTCATATTAGTTGTTTACATGGTCAAACAGAAATATATTTTAGATAGACAGGTCATCTTCAAACACTTCAGACATTTACATAATATGGCATTAAAGATGTTTTAATAACATAGATTCTTTTTTTTATGACAATGAGACATGTGTGCTCCTGGCAGCACCAATCTACTTCAGAGAAGATGATGGACATTGTAGAAACTCCTTATGGAGTTTACTTCCTTTGTGGCAAGTTAGCCACTGGGCAAGAAAATGCCTTTGCATTGACTGCTGTTCAAAATGGACAAGCAGGACATAAAAGAAAAGGTTGCTGATCCTTACCAAGACAAGGTAGGAAGGCCCTTTAGAAAATCCTGCTTCACAGATGAGTACCAGATATGCTAGGACTGTAGGCTGAAGATTAATGCCCCAACATTGCTGAGAAATCTCAGGTGACTGTCCAGGTAACCAGCTGTTTCTGTCATTTCTCATACTTTTTGGAAGTCACTTGTTTACACTTCCTGCTTATTCAGTAATATGATTTCCTTCTCTGGTCTCTGAAGGAGTTGAAGATTCAATAATTATAGTTTTCATTGTTACTCACTGAAGAGGTATAAAGTATATAAGATTGAGAGACATCAAAAGATATATTTGGTTGGTAATACAAGTTAGGATAGAACATGAATTAGGTACAACACTTTAGACTCACCAAAATAGGATAAATAATGGAGTACTTTTACTGAATTTGTCAAATACAAATGGACTAGACATTGTTGATGCATTTATTGCCTATATATATTGTATATAGTTATTGTATTTATTGTATATAGTTGAATTAGGTATATTTTGGACTCACCACAGTAGGATAAATAATGGAATTTTATGTCTCAATCTGTCAAATATTAATGTCCTAGACATTGTTAATGTAATTCTTGACTGTATATATTGTATATACTTATTGCATATGGTTTTTTATGTTAGTTATAACCTTTTATTATTTTAGACACAAAAGGGGAAATGTGGTGCTTTATTGTACACACCAATAAAACTTATCTGGGGATCAGAAGACAGAGCCAGCCACTAAATTAGACATAGAAGTCAGGCAGTGGTGGCACACTCCTTTAATCCTACAACTCAGGAGGCAGGCTGAGATCCTTCTGGATCTCTGTGATTTCAAGGCCATACTGGAAACAGAGCCAGACAGTG
Organism: Peromyscus melanophrys; assembly: GCA_902168415.1. Classification (NCBI taxonomy): domain Eukaryota; kingdom Metazoa; phylum Chordata; class Mammalia; order Rodentia; family Cricetidae; genus Peromyscus; species Peromyscus melanophrys. The sequence continues at coordinate 17,945 of CABHPR010106085.1, forward strand.
ATGGCTCATGCCTTTAATCCCACTACTGGGAAGAACACATGACTTTAATCCCAGGAAGTGATGTCAGGGCAGAGAAAGCTTTATGAGGTGTAAGCAAGAGCAGGAACTCATGCTCTTGAGGCTGAGGATTTAGTAGAGATAAGAATGTGGGTGGCTTGTTCTGTTCCACTGATCTTTCAGCTTTCAGCTCAATACTGGCTCCTGTTCTTTTTCTATTATTAGACCATTTATCAATTCATGTTACATCATCATGTCAAGTAGAAAATCAATGCAAATTATTGGAAACATAAACATTTTCTTTTTCTTTTTCTTTCATTTTTTTTCAAGACAGGGTTTCTCTCTGTAGACCCAGCCGTCCTAGAACTCACTCTGTAGACCAGGCTGGCCTCCATCTCATAGAGATCTGTCTGCCTCTGCCTCTCAAATTCTGGGATTAAAGGCATGTACCACTACCACTTGGTTTAACCTAGTAATTTTAATGAAAGGAATTTTTAAAAAAACAAACAAAACAACAACAATCCCACTAGACCAAGTATTGGTGGAGCATACATTTAATTGCAGCCCTCTTGATGGCACCTTTAATTCTAGCACTCAGGAGGCAGAAGCAGGTAGATCTCTATGGTTTCGAGGTCTACAAAGCAAGTGCCAGGACAGCCATGTAGCACGAATCTTAAAAGATCTTATTAATAATATCAACCTGAAGCCAGGTATTGGGGTGAATGCTGGAAGATCAGAGAAGCAGAATAAGCCACAGCCACCTCACCTCTACAGTTCCTCAGCTGATTCTATTTCCTCAGACTGGAAGGCTTTGTGTCCTCATCCAGAATCAATCTCAGCTAAACTGCTGCTCAAAAGCCTAAAATCTTAACAAGGCCTAGTTCCTGGTTTTCACACCTCAAATATCTTTCTGCTTTCTGCCATCACTTCCTGGGATTAAAGGCTCTTGTTACCATGCCTGGCTGTTTCCAGTGTGGTCTTGAACTCACAGAGATCCAGGCGGATCTCTGCCTCTGGAGTGCTAGGATTAAAGGTGTGTGCCACCATTTTCTGGCCTCTGTGTCTAGTAGCTGTACTGTTCTCTGACCCCAGATAAGTTTATTAGGGTGCACAATATTTTTGGGAACACAATATCACCACATTTCCCCTTTTTTTGTCTAAAATTTAAAAAAGCTTATAACTAATACAAGAAAACCTATACCCAATAAGTATATACAATATATACATTCAAGAATTACATTAACAATGTTTAGTCCATTAACATTTGACAGATTCAGGCAAAAAACTCCATTATATATATTAACAATGTCCAGTCCAGTAACATTTGATAAACTCAGACAAAAATTTCATTACTTATCCTATTTTTTTTGGTTTTTCAAGACAGGGTTTCTCTGTGTAGATTTGTGCCTCTCCTGGAACTTACTTCGTAGCCCAGGCTGGCCTCAAACTCACGCACAGAGATACACCTGGCTCTGCCTCCTGAGTGCTGGGATTAAAGGCGTGTGCCACCACTGCCCGGCAACAAGTAGTTCCTTTTTAAAGGTAGATTCAATAATTGACCTTTTTTATCTTATCATATCCATATTCTATCTTTTTTCTTTTCATAATAGATTCAACAATCTACCTTTTGTCATTTATATATCTTCCCCTTTTTCTTTTTAGAGTAGATTCAATGATCTACCCATTTATTCTATTATTTCTTTATCTTTTTTCTCAGAGTAGATTCAATTATCTACCTTATATCTATATTGTCTTTTTTCTTTTTCCTTTTTATTTTTCAAACAAAAACTCTGAATCTAATCTCATTCAGCTTTTTTCCTGACCATTAACAATTGATAATTTGTAAGCAACCATCATAAACAACAACAATATCCATAACTCATTAAACAACGAAAAACCACTCATCCCACTTCTTCGGAATGTGGGCGTCGTTTTCTTAAAATTACTTCCTGCTTTCTGGGTGTGAAGACATCTTTAGGGAATCCTGAAAAGAAAATTTTTGGGTTAATTGTCAAGTCCTGTATCATTTGCCTAGTCACTGCATAATGAGAAAGTACAGGGCTTGTTTCAAATCCTTGTTCAAGTAGTCTGTCATGCTGGATCATCTCAGCTAGACATCTCAAAATTGTCCTGAGTAGTTTGTAGTCCAAATTCGATTTTTTGGTTGTGTTAATCAGCTTAATGGAATCATCATTGTGGGCTCCTGTCATCTTTTGTGAAGATTTCATAGTCCCTGTTAGGCTTGGTTGTGGTTCCCTGCAGACATTTTGTGTGTGTGTGTGTGTGTGTGTGTGTGTGTGTGTGTGTGTGTGCGCGTGCGCGCGCGCGCGCGCGCGCGCGCGAGCGCGCCTCCTCTGTGGTTCGAAGCAATCACAGTCTGGTAAATGTCTGTTTCTTGGAACCATGAACATTCTTCTCTAGAAGAGAAAATCTTCACAGCAATTTCTCCCCACCATTTGTCTTGCCAAACTTTTCCAAACTGATCTTTGCCATTGCTTTCTTGTAACACAATGGTCCTGGCAATCCTTCTCTGAACAAGCAGCAGTAAATCCTTTGTCCCAGGTAGCAGCATCATCTACACAAGGAAAAGCAGCCAACAACTCAGAGCAGCAGCTGCAGCCTCCATGGTCCCACTGCAAACGTTTGTGGCTGGGCCTGTGCCAAAGCTTCTCTTTAGTAAGCCTCCTAGGCCAGCCTCAAACTCACGATCCTCCTGCCTCTGCCTCCTTCAGTAAATCCTAGCAGTGTACTCCACCACAACCAGCTAAGGGTAGCTCAGGGCTGAGCTCGGGCCTGAAAGGCCACAGGCAAGCAGCTTTTTCCTGAATTCATATCACAAATGTTGGGTGCCAGATCTTAAAAGGTCTTATTAATAAAAATCAACCTGATGCCAGGTATTGGGGTGAAAGCTGGAAGATCAGAGAGTCAGAACAAGCCCGAGCTTCCTCACCTCACCAGTTCCTCAGCTGTTACATGAGAAAACCTGTCTCAAAAAACAAACAAACAAACAAAAACAAGCAAGCAAACAAAAAGCAAAGCAATCAAACAAAAAACCCAAAACCAATCAAGAAAACAAATCCACTAGGAGTAATAATCTCAGGTTTAGTGTTCAAATGAATATCTACTAAATTTTCACTTGTTCACACTAAGCATAAATGGTCACAAAATTAATAAGAGTTAAATAACAAAAAAGTGGCTAATATAAGTAGAGTATATATTTAGATAACATTTGTGTTTCTTAAAATTAAGTAGTTTTTATCCAATTAGTTATTCTTCAAAGCTCATTCAGATTAAATTCCTGACCCTGATGATTTTATCTACCTTCATGGAGAACAGCAAGCTTGTGCAACCCTCTTTACTTCCACTTTTTTTTTTTACCTTTAACTTTCAATAAGAGTTTTGAAGTCATAAAAATATAATCCTTAAATTGACTCTAATCTAGTAAGAAATCTTCTAAATGCTTTGCTTTAACGTGACAATGCACATTAATCAGTGAAGGATCACCTTGAACATAATATCTGGTAAAATGCCATTCTTTTTTTTTTTTTTTTGGAAGGGAAGATTTATGTCGGCTGTTAGTTCCATAGTTATTCAGTCCACCAGGGTTGGGAAGACATGACAGTAAGCTGGGAAGCAATGGTGGCATGAGAAGGTGGCTGTCTGGTATGTTGCATTCACAATCAGGAATCAAAGAGTGAATATTATTTGTGAACAACTCACAGAGCATCAAGACCTGCCTCCAATGACTCACTTCATCACTTAATTCTTGTGATGCTTCACTTCCTTAACATTCCCAAACTCTCCCACTGCCTTCCTAAACAGTGCTACCACCTGGGAAACAAATGTTCAAACATATACACTCATGGAGAACATTTCATTCAAAGTATAATACTCTCTATCATTGAGCGCTATAGACTTAGTTATCATCTCTGTGTGCAAAATGCATTCAATCCAAACACCAAACTTCAAATAGTCTTTACAAGACCCAATATCTTTCCAAAGTTCATGTCCAAAATTATATCTAAGATTCAAGATAGTCTCTTAAATATAATCCTCTGTATTTTTTAATTACATACTTTAAAACTTTGTAACATACATTTTTTAGATTATAATATATTACATAATTTTGTTCCTCTAACCCCTTATAGATCCCCTTGTCTCTCAAAGTAATTGTTGGCAGCTGTGCAGCCTAGTCTTGGATCAGCATAAGACTACCTTTCCAATGGCTTTCCCTGTGACAAGGCACCTGGGGAAAAGGACTCCCCACTTGGCTAAAAAAAAAATTAAAAAAAAATAAAAAACGGCAATCCTTAATAAAGCATTCTTTTCTCATCTCACTATACCATACTTCTTCCACCAATATAAGCTCTCATGTATGGTAAAGATGGTTCCATGCATCCTAGACTTTGCATTGTATTTTTTCCTCTTGGAACATACCAGATCCTACCAATGATTCTATGCTTTGTGTCCAGGAAACTTACTCTCAATAATTGGCACCAAGTGTATTCCTGAGACTTTTTTCCTAGTCTGTGTATGCATGCCCTGCTCTCCTTTCCCTGACTGTGAAACACGGTTAATATTCTACATGCTGTTTTCTCATATGTACCTATCTTGTGGTGATATTTTATTTGTGCTTTGATAAATAAAGCTTGCCCGGAGATCAAGGGGAAAAGGCCAGCCATTGTAAGTAAACAAAGTCAGGCAGCACATGCCTTTCATCCGATCACTTAGCATGCAATGTCTCTGTGTGTTCAAGGCTATACTAGGGAATAGAGCCAAGCGTGGTGACACATACCTTTAATCCCAGTACCAACCATAGAGACCTGGAGGCAGTGACAAGGAAGTGAGGTAGCTAGGCTAAGATAGCCAATGAGAGGCCAGAACAGCAAGACAATAAAAGTGTGCGTAAGACAGGAAGTAGCTCACATTTGGAAGCTGCCGAGCTGGTGAGGTAAGATTGGCTGATGGTTCTTCCTATTTCCCTGATCTCTAAGGCTTTCACCCCTATATTTGGTTCCTTGTTTTTATTATTATTATTATTATTATTATTATTATTATTATTATTATTTTATTTTTTGGTTTTTTGAGACAGGGTTTCTCTGTGTAGCTTTGCGCCTTTCCTGGAACTCGCTTTGGATATTATTATTATTATTATTATTATTATTATTATTATTATTATTATTATAAGAGCAGTTAGGACTATCTACACTCTCTCCATTTAGTCAGAAAAGTTCCCAGGTTTGGGAACTGTAGTTAGAGATTTAAGAAGCATTAACCCCCTGCTGAATCTTAGGGGAAAATATTTGAAAAGGAACAGACTTTCCATGGAAAATTATAGCTATTGCATGTGTGACTGACAAAGTAAAACTAAAAACTACCCAGAGAATCACCAATATAATGAGAGAGAAAAGATCCTGCAAGTTGCACAAATTTTGTAAAAAGTCATTCTTAAAAGAATGGTGAATATAAATGAATGTGATATGCTTGAGGTCCTCCTCAGTAGATTCTTGCCCCTCTTTATCATATAAGGCATTGTCTGACTCAAACTCAATAATGATACCAGGATAAATTTCCATATATTATCATTTCAAACAGTGATTGACTCCTCGTTTTTCATATGGGAAAGGAAGAATAGTGAATACCACATTGTTAAAATTGCTTTTAGTTTTAAAAACAAGCAAATAAACAAAAAATCCTTGATTCATTTCTGTTCTAAGGATTGCATACTAACAAATAACATGAATGATACAGAGCATCTAAACAACAGATGTTAGCTGGAAATGCTCTAAAGAACAGGATATTTTCTTTATGTCATGTTTTATTTAATGAGTGAAAATAAGAGAGGAAGAACAAGCTATGTTTTTCTTTTATTTTTCTGTTTTGAATAAGGTGGGAGACTAGATTGATTTATGAAAGAGATTACTTCAGTTTACAAAATAAAAACTCTAGTATATCATAGCAAAATATTATAAAATTAGATATATTTTTGTAAATTTTGGACACTTTCATTTTCAACTTGCTTCATTTTCTCATTTAAGAAATGTTGCTGCACAGGGAGATTTAATATCATTTTTTTCTAAGAAAAAATTGCCTCCCTTAAACCATTCATTACTTTGTTGCTCTTCAGTTATAAGATTTTGCTCTAATTTCCATTGTATAAAACAATCTAGCAGGTTCCTTAACATAAGTATCTATTATAGTTCCTTCATCTAACAATTCTCCATTGGTATCACATTTAGGGTACTGTATTAAAAACAACTACCCCAGCATTGGGATGCTGTCAACAAATCACACTTGATGAAATAGCCAGAAATGTCCCATTTGACCACAGTCCTAGCATGCTATATCAGTTCTATGGAAGCAACTTGTCCAATTTATAAATCAGTCAATATTAAACCTCTAGAATTTAAATATCCTTTTTTTAACAGTGAAAGGCAGAAAAGGAAATTTTATTTTATATGGCCTCATTGGAAAAAGGGACAAAGTAATCCAGTTAACCCTCTAAGTCCATCTTAGGTTACTGAATTGAGATTAAATTTAAAGAGAATGCTGAGGATACATGCACACCTAAGCAATATCACTTGCAGTGTGGCCAACCTACTATCAACCCATTTTTGTTTGGGCTTTAGTCCCATCCTATAAAGCCTGTCTGACAAGATTTCACAATTTGTCAGACAACCTCTAGCTGGAGTCTTTTCCTTCTCTCAACATGAGGTTCCTGGGGAAATTTCCATTTCATTGAAATCTATTGTTTCAGTAATCTGTCAATCAGATTGAGAGACACAAGAGTCTCCTTAGAATATCTTACATTTCCTCACTTTCTTTTAACACCCCAATCTTGAACTGAATATCTTTAAAGATGTTTACAGGTGATTTCTCAGGAATTCTTGTATGCAAGAGTTTACTTGCCTTTTTGTTTTTTGTCAATCATATAGGCAATGCTAAATGATATTGCATGAAGAATAGTCTTAGAGCCCTCAATCAATATGTTGATAATATCTCCCCTATTATTGTATCAATACCTAATTCTTTTGCTTATTTGTTTTTGCTGGATCAAAATTTTTGATTATGGCATTTGTGACCCTGTTGCCTCAGTTTCTCAAGTTTTAATTTCCAAATTTATTAAAACTGATAAATAACAAAGAAACAAAAAACCCTTTAATCCCAGCACTCATGGAGCAGAAGGAAGTGAATCTCTGAGTTTTGAGGCCAGTTTGGTGTACAGAAGTGAGTTTCTGGAGAGCTGGGACTGCACAGAAAACCCTGTTTTGAAAAATCTAAACTAAGACAAACAAACAAATGAAAAAACTGATAAATGATTCATAATGTCATTGAAATAGAGAAAATAAAGTAAGTCAGATACTAAATGTTTTCCTATATTCAACTTTAAATCTAAATCTACAACTAGAATTTTCCCAGCCTGTCTTCCAGTTTTCTGAACTAAAGGTTAATCCTTGGTCATGTTTAGTGAAGAACCCACCTGCTTGTATCTTAAGCTTAAAAGCCTTCTTATAGTAAGACAAACTAGGTTCATTCCTGTTTATGATTGGTCTATGCCCACCTGTAACCTTAACTACAAATGGTACTGTACTGTCTCTTTTAGGAATTGCAGTCATGTCTCTGTTTTTAAAAGTTGTTTATAACCATCTTGCAAACCTACCCTTGTTTCAAAAGGTTATTTGACCACTTATGATTACCTTGTTATGTCTACCTGTTGTGATAACCTTGTTTTGACAACCTGTTATGTTCTGCTCCTGTAACCCCACCTATTTTCCCTCATTTGGAAACCCTCAAGCTCTGAGCTCTATAAAAGCCTTGTCTTCCTCACATACAATGCTGACCTCTCAAACCCTGCCTTGGGAGAAGGCAGCCCAAGTACTGGAATAAAAAAGCTTGCTTTAACTAATTGCTTGCTTTAATTAATTTGACCATGATGATTTGTGTTGGTGGTCTTTCTCTTCCCATCTTTGGGATTAACGTTAATTCTTTAACAGTATTATTAAGTCGGAGTGTTGACCTAACTATCTGAAATGATATTGCTTGCTTCCACTAAATTTTAGTTGCTCACTTTGCTGCTTATTTCCTATAAATGGTTTTGTTATTAAATTTAGGCATCAGTACATGTCTCAACAAGGTTCAGGTACCTGTTCTCATTAAGACAATAAAAGGGGCCAAATTAAAAGTGGAAGCAGAAAAAGAATTATTCAATGTGGCTACATTGAGAAGAGGACAAAGAGATCCAGGAAACACCCCTAAGTTTGTTTTGGGCTCTGAAGTGAGATTTAAGATTAAATAAAGTACCAGCCACATATGCGTTTACCCATCATTGTCTGGGTTTTACTCCTGTAGGTGGCATGACAAGTTGCTACAACTATGTGAAATAGTTACAACACACATAGATTAGCTAAGTAATCTGTGTACTTAGCCACTATGCATGCTCTATCTTTTCTCAAATTAGTATAAATTATGAAAATTGGTCTAATTTAGAATAATATTCTCCAGTTTGTACAGTCATTTTCTTAATAATGTTCCTTTTCCTTCAGAAGACATTTCATTGGTTTGTTGTCAAAATTATTGATATTTTTACCCAGAAAAAAATCTATGTATTGATTTCATCTCAAATCTAATTGTTTACTTATTTTTAAAGAATTTATTTTATTATTTTTAATTATTTATATGTATATGTACACATGGGTATGTGCATGTGAGTGGGCTGAGAAGCCATAGGCATTTCATTGCTTGGAGTTGGAGTGTCTTAGTTAGGTTTCTATTGCTGTGAAAAGACACCATGACAATAGCAACTCTTATAAGGAAAACATTTAATTGAGGGAGCTTGCTTACAGTTTCAGAGGTTCAGTCCATTATTACTTGGTGGGGAGCATGGAGGCATGCAGGCAGATGTAGTATTGCAGCTAAGAGTGTTACATCTTACAGGCAACAGGAAGGCAATTGACAGTCACACTGAGGGAAGTTTGAGCAAAAGAGACCTGAAATCCTGCCCCCACAGTGACACACTTCCTCCAACAAGGCCATTCCCACTCCAACAAAGTCACACCTCTTAAGAGTGCTACTCCCTCTCTGTGCTTGATCCAGTTGGGATCTCCCGCTCCCCCAAGTTCTCTTTCATCGCCCCTCACCCCTCATTACCCCCACTCACGTCCAGACTGTTCATGTAGATCTCATCCATTTCTCCGTCATTGGGCGATCCCTGTGTCTTTCATGGTAAATGAAGACCACATGAGAATAGGAAGAAACAAAGTGCTGGAGAGGCCCACAGAAATCCACAAAGATGCCCCCACAATAGACTGCTGGCAATAGTCGAGAAATAGCCCGATCTGACCTACCCTAGTGATAGGATGACCAAACACCCTAATTGTCGTGCTAGAAACCCCATCCAGTGACGGAGGGAACTAGATGCAGATATCCACGGTCAGGCCCCGGGTGGAGCTCCGGGAGTCCAATTGGCGAGAAGGAGGAGGGTTTATGTGAGCAAGAGTTGTTGGGACCAGGGATGGATGGAATACAGAGACAAGTGGCCAAACGAATGGAAACACATGAACTGTGAACCAATGGCTGAGGGGCCCCCAACTGGATCAGGCCCTCTGAATGTGTGAGACAGTAGATTGGCTTGATCTGTTTAGGAGGCATCCAGGCAGTTGGACCGGGTCCTGTGCTCAGTGCATGAATTGGCTGTTTGAAACCTGGGGCTTAGTAGAGACCCTTGGCTCAGCCTGGGAGGAGGGGACTAGACCTGCCTGGGCTGAGTCCACCAGGTTGATCTCAATCCTCGGGGGAGTCTTTGCCCTGGAGGAGATGGAAATGGGGGGTGGGTCGGGGGGAGGGGGGCGGGGCGGGAGGAGGGAGAATGAGGGAATCTATGGCTGATATGTAAAGTTGAATTATATTGTAAAATAAAATAAATTAAATTAAAAAAAAGAGTGCTACTCCCACTCCCTGTGAGATTGTGGGGGCCAATTACATTCAAACTACCACATGGAGTTACAGGTATTTGTGAACTGCCTGATGTGAGTACTGGGAACTGAACTCACATCTTTGAGAAGAACAATGTCTTAGTTACTTGTCTATTACCTTGACAAAACCATGACCAAGGGCACTCATGAAAGAAAATGTTTAATATGGGACTCATAGTTCCAGAGGTTTATAGCCTATGACCATCATGGCAAGGAAGATGGCAGCAGATGGGTAGGCATGGTCCTGGGTTAGTAACTGTAAGTTTACTTATCTGCAAGTAGGAGGCAGAGAGATTTAAATGTGAATGCCTTAAGCTTTCGAAAGCTCAAAACCCACCTTGAATGAGACACTTTCTTCAATGAAGGCACATCTACTGATTTTTCCTAAACAGTTCCAGTCACTGTGGACCAAACACTCAAATATGTGAGCCTATGAAGGTCATTGTCATTTAAAGCATGACAGTTAATAAATGCTCTTAACTGCTGAGCCATCTCTCCATCCCCAGTTTTTTTTTAAATAAAAAATTTTTATATTTGCATTTATATTTGTGTGTGGTATTTACATGTGTTCTTGTGTGTGTGTATGTGTGTGTATTTGTGTTTCTGTGTGTGTGTGAGAGAGAGTGTGTGTGTATACATGTGAAGTCACAGGTTGATGTAATGTGTCTGCCTCAATTTCTCTGAATTTTAGTTTCTGAGATAGGTTCTCTCAATAAACAAGACATACATCCATTCTTCAAAAGTAGTTGGCCAACAAACTCCAGGGATCCATCTATTTCCTTTTGTCTACCCAGCATTAGGATTATAGGAACACACCACCATACTCATCTTTCATTGGTCACTAGGGATCTAGACTCAATTCCTCATAGATGTGTTCAAGCATTTACTGAGTGAGCCACTCCCTTAATTCCAAAACTCCTTCTGATACAAACATGACAGCAATGTAAGTATTTGTCCACTTCCAGGTAAGATGCTGCCTATCTTATGACAACCAGAGAGCCTTAGAAAATGTCTTAATCTTATTGATTACCTAAAAAGTAGTAAACATAATGATTCTGCTTAATTCAATTTTTTTGCTGTTATAGAAAAATACCATAGAATGTATAACTTTTAAATAATAAATATTATTTTGCAAAGCACTACATACTGGATATTAGGATAGCATCTTCACGGGAATATACATAGCAAAAAGGCTGAAATAATTTTCCCAAATTAAATAAAAAAAACAGTCATTCTAAAGAAGGAAAATCTACATAATGAACATAGTTGACATGGAGCAAAGAGTCGGGCAGCATTTAATACTATTTCATGATTAAAAAAAAACCGTCAACAAATTACTGAAGTACTAAACAGTATAAAGAGAAAATATGAGAAATTCACAGGTAACATTACTTCACTTGTTAGTGAAAAACTGAAATGAAATAAGGATATCTGCTCTTACCACTGTTAGTCAATACTCTGCTAAAATTTGTACATCAATTAGGCAAGAAAATGGAAGTAAGTGACATCCATATTAAGGAATAAAACTAAATAAAAACCCATTTCTTAAAAACATTTTATTTCCTTCATAATTTATAAGGCAAAAGTATACAACTAAGAAACTCACCGTTTTTACATTATTACTATTAAAATTTCAGTGGCAGTTTTTTTGTTGTTTTGTTTTTTAAGAAATGGAAAAATTGATTCTGGAACTCTACAATTTCAAAGGATCCAGAATAACCAAAACAATATTGAGAAGTGACAATAGAGTTTCATAACTCACATTTTCTGATATTCCAATTTAAAACAGAGCTACAGTATTCAAAACTACATTTAAAACTGTATTAGAATTTGGATTCTAGAAATAAATACATTTGCTCATATTCAGTTGAGTTGAAGACAAAGGGTATCAAATGAGTCAATGGGGAAAAAAGAGTATATTTTGTTCAACAAACAGTGCTAGGAGAAATTCATATCCAAATGCCAAGAGTGTAAAACAAACAAACAATATACTAAGAATTAAAATATAAGTACTGAGCCTGCACAAGTCCTAAAAGCAAACAAAACTGAAAATCTACATTACCTTGAGTTGGGCAATTGTTCCTTGTATATTACACTAAAAGCACAAGCAACAAAGTAAAAACAGAAAAATTTGACTTTCTAGTATTTAAAACTTTTGTACTTCCACTATTAAACTGAAAGCTGAAAAAAGAAAAAAAAAACATGTAAGTGGAAAGTAATAGTTGTATATTTGCCAACCATATATCTGGTAAAAAATGCTATATAGAGAGCATAGAAATGAATAATATAATGACACAGGAAAAAGCATTTGAAAAATGAATTACAAATATACATAAAGATTTTTCAAAAGCCTATAAGCTCATTAAAAACACAGCCAATTGTTCTTTTCTAGAGCTCTGTACTTGCATGTGTCTATGTGAAAGATCATTTGAGCTTGTATTTTACTCACTCAAAACAGGTCTCACTTCTGTGCTTTCATATATAAGGTTGAAAAAGCCTTGAAGGGGACTTTCTAGAGGCATGACTAGGAACTTTTTCAAGAGTTTATTTCTTTTCTTAATCATAGTAAAACATGTCAATGCTGTTATTAGTCCTTATTTGTTTGAGAAAAAATAAACTCAAGTCCAACTGTCATGTTTGTGTATCAAAGCATCCTGAGTAGTCTGCCTGAAGTTTAGTGAATACTTTTTTTCAACTGTGTCTCTTTGTTTCTTTAGGGCTAAGAAGTTGGAAAAATTGTACAGTTTCATAACACCTGAGAGGGACTGGAAAGAGATTGTTGTTACTTTAGAGGCAACCACACTACTGAGATGCTTCATTTCCATGTCACCAGCAACTTTGGTGCAGGCTCTGAGGTACAGGCCCTGTTATTTGGCCTTAGATCTAGGGTATAGGAACTGCCCTTCCCCAGTCCCTGGTCATAACAGACTGTGTGTGACTTCCCCACTGGTGAGAACAATATCTTAAGAATTGCATTTTTAGATGGGTGGCTGTGGCACATGCCTTTAATCCCAACATGCAGGAGGCAGAGCCAGCTGGATCTCTGTGAGTTCGAGGCCAGCCTGGTCTACAGAGCAAGATCCAGGACAGGTACCAAAACTACACAGAGAAACTTTGTCTCGAGAAAACAACAACAACAACAACAACAACAACAACAAAAAGAACTGCATTTTTTTTCTCAAATAAAAGATCTTCTTGCATATATTTATCCTTTTTGCTTTTTGTTTGTTTGTTGCCTAATCATGAAATGGTTTGAAGTTAAAAATTAATACCATACTCATTACATCTTAATTTTAAGTAAAATAAAATGAGAAAGACTTTATGAAAAATATCTACTTATTACCTGTTCAGTGTCAGTATCTTGTCTGAACAGAGCCAATGAATGAATTATTTGTTTTTAAATACAAGTTTCTTCTATTTCAATAAAACTCAACCATGAAGGGTAATTATGTATATGTTTAACAATAAAGTAAGAAATGTAAAATGGGAATCAATCTACTTCAAGACCCAGCTATACCACTCTTGGGATATACCCAAATGACATTCTATCCTATCACAAGGATACTTTCTCAACCATGTTCATTACAGCTTTATTTATAATAGCCAGAAACTAGAAATAACCTAGATGTCCCTCAGGCAAAGAATAGATAAAGAAAATGTGATACATTTACACAATGGAGTATTACTCAGCTGTTAGAACTTGAAAAGGTCATCCTGAGTGAAGTAACCCAGACCCAGAAAGACAAACATGGTATGTACTCACTCATAAGTGGATATTAGCTGTAAATGAAAGGATACTCATGCTACAATCCACAGACCCAGAGAAGCTAATAACAAAGAGGGTTTAAGGGGGGAGGTCTCCTTGGAAAGGAGAAAGAGAATAGATTTTGTGTGTGGACTGGGGGTAGGTGGGGATAGGAGGGTGGAGATAGGGTGTGGGGAGGAGATGGAGTGGGGGACAGAGTAAGGAGAGACAGTTGGAATTGGGGAGGCATTGGAGAGACGGTGTGGAAACCTAGTTCAGTGGAAACTTCCTGTAATCTATGAGGGTGACCCTAGTGAGGACTCCCATTAATGGAAGATAGGAGTCTAAACTGGCCATCTTTTATATCCAGACAAGGCTTCCAGTGATGGAACTGGGTTATATTCAGTTGAGTTGCTGGCCAAGGTGGTCCTGTGGAGATGTTTAAACAACCTGGGTTAATGCTAGAACTTAAGGTGACTCTCTGAAAAGTGGCAGTGTTGCCTTCTTGCTGAGGACAACATCCATTCAGCTCATTCAAAGTACAGAGGTTGGTCTTGTGCCCACATGAAGCCTACACCCCTACTTTCTAGTCCCTATGGTGTTGAAAGGCACTCTGCAGGCTATGAAAAGAGAAACCTGGACACCAACCCAGCCACGAAACCCTTCACCTTCACTCTGTCCTGTGTGCAAGATATGCTGGGGAAATGGTAACACAGAACTTGTGGTAGTGGCCAACCAATGTCTGTTTTAACTTGAGACTAATGCCATGAGAGGGAGTCCAAGCCTGACACTACTTGGATGTCCAGGAAGCAGAAACCAGATAGTCCAGAGACTTAGGTGTAGACAATTTTCTAAATGGTCTTATTAAATAAGAAACACAGAACCAAATATAGGGGTGAAAGCCTCAAAGATCAGGGAAATAGTGAGAGCCACCAGCTGACCTTAACTCACCATGCTGCTGTAGCTTTCCAAAAGAGCTACTTCCTGTCTATCCAGGCTTTTATTGCCTTGCTGTTCTGCCCTGTCATTGGCTCTTAGCCCAGCTACCTCACTTCCTTGTTACTGCCTGTCTGTACAGACCTTCAGGTCTCTATGGTTGGTACTGGGATTAAAGGCATGTGTCACTGCACTTGGCTGTACCCTAGTGTGTTCTTGAGCACACAGAGACAATGCCTGCCAAGTGATTAGATTAAGGGCATGTGCTACCACTGCCTGATTTTTGTGTTAATGGCTTTCTATTACCTCTGATCTCCAGGCAAACTTTATTTATTAACATAAAAATAAAATTTCACCACATTTCAGAACAAATAAAATATCACCACACCTATGTTAAAACCAAGATAATTGACAGTTGGTGGCCATGTCAGAGGAGCAGCAGATGGCAATTGACTTCATGGTGTCAGCCCACCATGAGGCAAATCCCTAATGGGTGAACCTTGGATAGTCAAGGCCCTGAGACCACAGACTCCAGAATGTCTTGTTTCTGGTGTGCCTTTACATTTGTGCCACTGCCATCTTTCTCTGGTATCTGGCGTGGTGTGAATGGGTGTGGCGAGATCCCCACTGCCTGTAATGTAGTGTGTTTATCTTATGGAAGCATCTTGTTCTACTGGGCATTTTTATTTGTGTATTATTATGGAGATGATTTCCTTGTAAGCTCTACCATCTAATTGAAAATAATAATGATAGTTTATACAGAGTTTTGATGATTACAAATAAAACATGGAAGTGTCACACAGCTAGAACACATGAGTTTTTAATTGAGGAGCCACATAGATTGTGGCTTAGGTTAATGATTAAGAAAAACAACTGAGTCCCAGTAGCCCAGCTAGTTTAAATTCTTTTAATCTTAATGTTGGGAGATGAGTTCATAGGTTTTGGAGTGCATCGTAGCTGAAACAAAGCTCTGAATATAACTTAAAATTAGATTAAGGTATTTTTGTTAAATAGCATTGAGATGAAAAGCCCAAGAAGACAATCTAAAGTTTTTGAAAGGCACATAGTCAAGTGAGGAACTCTTTAAGGTCAGGGAACCAGAACAAAGCAGCCCAATTATTATTAGCTAATGTACCTTTCTTGCTAGGATGAGTTGATGATCAAAGGTGATGATTAATTCCTTGAATCCATTTTTGCCCTCAATCTCCCAATTAAAAACAAACAAACAAACAAACAAAAAAACCCAGAACAACTGTTGATCAGTAGATATTCACCCTGAAGATTTAAAGTAGAGCTGAATGATTTTTTTCATGTATAAAAGTTTAGGTTTGTAGTGGGTAGCCATTCCAGCTTTGGTCTGGAAGTTCCAACCCCCATTGAGGCTTCCGTAACTATCACGCCTACAAGGCGGGGCCAAGGGAGGGCTGAAGACCTGAGATCGGGATGCGCGGCGCTCTCTTGTTTCCTGGACCGGGACGCGAGAGGTAGACCGAGGAAAGTTCTCCAGAGAACACCGCCGGACTGCGCTGCGTCTCTTCCAGAACCCATCATCTACCTATCCCTTCATTTGTGAGTTACGCCTTTAAATAAATCTCCTTTTAACTACGTGGAGTGGCCTTAGTAATTTCACCAATATAGGTTTGTGATTTCTTTAAAAATTCTTATAAGATTACCTTTCAAGATACATAATAAAATGATTGGTCTTTTCTTTATAACCACAAAAGGCAGCCTCCCAGCAAAAGAACTAGCTGAGAAAAATACCTTGCTTGCTTACACTGTTAATCTATAACAAGTTGCTTGGGTATGCATGTATGTGGGTTCTTGAGACAACTTGCTTTTCACCTGTAATACATAAATTGGTTAATCATGTAAGACATATGGAAAACATTCTGTTTATTACTTGTATTCATTGTAATCATTCACTTGAAAAACAGAATGTAACCATACTTTAATTTTTATATTACTTGAAAGATTTTACTTGAGTATATACGCTGTAGGGGTAAAAAATAGAGAGAAAACATCAAGAATGAGAGAATTAGGAAAAGAATTAAGAGAGCTAGAAGGAAAACATCAAGAGAAGAAAAAAGGGACATTTCTGGATAGAGATATGAATAGAAAAGAGAATGCAAAAGAAGAATTGCTTTGGGATGTCTTTTTATATGCTGTGAATATGTATGGCTCTCATTGGATAATAAATAAAGCTGGGTTTTTTGTTTTGTTTTGGTTTGGTTTGGTTTGGTTTGGTTGTTTATTTTGCCTATGACAAGAAAGCTTACTGCCAGGCAGAAAATCCAAGCAGAGTTACAGAGAGAAGAAGGGCGGAGTCAAGAGAGATGTCAGCCTGCTGCCAAAAGAGCAACAAGATGTCAGCCGAACAGTAATGCTATGGCCATGTAGTGACATATAGATTAATAAGAATGGGTTAATTTAAGATGAAAGAACTAGCTAGGAAGAAGCTGAAGGCATAGGCCATACAGATTGCAGTTAATATAAGCCTCTGTGTAATTATTTTTTAAGAAGCTGCAGGACCGTGGGGGGAGAGATTTGTCTGGACTGCTGAGCAAGGCAAGATCAGAGAAATTTCTCTCTACAAAGAATAAAGAAAAGGTCTGAAGGAAAGCATCAAGAGAGTATGTGAGTGTCTTTTCCCCTTACCACTTCAGATTAAAAAGTCATAGTAAATGTAGACTCCATGGGTTCTCTTTGAGCCCTGTGCTGCTGGAGGCTGGTCCCCCAGGCAACAATAATTGGCAAAAAAACAAAAACAAAAAAATCAATGAAATGATTCCTAATGACATTCTGCTGTACTCATAGGTTGGTACCTTGTCCAGTTGTCATCAGAGAAGTTTCCTCAGGCAGCATATGGGAGCAGGTACAAGAGACCCACAGCCAGACACTACACAGAGAAAGATTCTAAATTGGAGGTCTCCATGGGGTCCCTCACCTTAGAGATCAAGGAGGAAACACTGTAGAAGTCCAGTGGGTCAAGGACACCAAGAGAACATGGCCCACTGAATCAACTAAGGAGGGCTTATATGGGCCACAGAGACTGAAGCAGCAGTCACAGGGCCTGAATGGGTCTGCATCAGGTCCTTTCCATATATGTTATGGCTGTTAGCTTGGTGTTTTTTGGGACTCCTAAATGTGAGAGCCTGTGTGTCTTTCACTCATTTGCCTGCTCTTGAGACTCTTTTCCTCCTATTTGTTTGCCCTTCCCATTCTCGATATGAGGACTTTTTGTCTTGTCTTATTATATCTTGTTCTGTCCTTTTGGCTGTCATTTTTTGAAGCCTGCTTTTTTTTTTTTTTTGAAGAAATGGAGGAGTGGACGTAGGGGAGAGGAGAAATGCTGGGAAGACTGGGAGGCATGGAGGGATGGGTAATTGTGGTTGGTATGTATTATTTGAGAGAAGAATCTATTTTAAATAAAAATTGATCAGATAGAAGTATAGAATAGTAGTATGTGAAGCTGGTAAGAGTGATGCATAGGAAAGTAATGAGAGAAATTGACTAATGGGGATTAAAGTACATAATAAGACAACAGTAAGAAGTTCTAGTGTGCTATTGTCAAGCAGAATGACTATAAACAAAAGAGTACTTTATATTTCAAATAGTTATAAAGATAATTTTAAATTACATCTTTAAAAATTTGGTGTTTGATGAAATATTATGATTTTATTGTTGCTCAATGTATACATGTAACAAATCATAACATAGTTTTCATAACTATGTACATTATTATATTTATAAATTATCTAAAATAAGTTTAATTTTAGATTAAAACATTGATATAATTAATATATTTAAATACATTATAATATTCTCATATAAGTCATTCATTTGAATATTAAGAAATGAATAATTACTGATTCATTCACTTCATACTTCACTATTTGAGCAAAATACCCAATAAATATCTCAACCCTGCCTTTGTAGAAAATGATCTCATGGTACTAATGTTTCTTAGGTTTATATATTGCTATTCTCACAACCCAAGGAACACAGAAAGCACTCACAAAATGTTCATATGTGGATATTTGTCTAATCCTTTATTGTCATATGGATATTTGCCTAATCCTTTGTTGTCTGTGTGAAGCTCTGCTTTCAATACTTCAGAATGAAATAAGCATGTCTCAGAAAATGTCCTATAGTCTTGTGGAAAGACTATGTTGTAAGAAAAACAGTATGTCTGTATCCTTGCAATCCCATTTCAAAGAAGTACTTATAACTTTACTAGCTATTAGTTTTTTTTGATAACATGAGGAATATTACAAATAACATATGTAACTTACTATCCCTAAATTGCTTCCATTATTTCATAACAGCTCTTGAAAAAAACTAAAATGATGATCAGTTTCCTATATTATTTAGCATTAATGTACTTACATTAAGTATATTGGATTTTTGCATCTACAAACATTTTAACAATAACACATCCAATGAAACATCTACCATTGAAAATGAAATTTTTTATAAATATAGATACTAAGGCTCAATAATTTGTGTAATATAACTATGAGAATTTGAATCTTGTCTAACTCCAAAGCAATATGTCTGGCACAGTTTAAAAAGCTTTTTTCTCTGCCAAAAATATAGTTAAATTTCTTATGATCAAGAGGGAACTACTTATAACTAATTGGTGCTTTACTGTAAATTTAAAACTGGGATAAAATACACAAAAGTAATATGTCCCAACCTTTTGAAGCATAATGGAGAGGACTGTAATCATTAATGATTGAAAGTAAATGAAGTCATCTGTGAAAAATCTTAGATTTTCACCTAGAGGCAAATCTATGACAGCAGAGGAGAATGTTGCTGAAGTGAGGAGAGAGAGAAAAAAATCAGAGTCAAAAGAGGATAAAGTCAAAAGAATTTGTGAAGCAGAGGATAAAGGAGAATTTTCATGATGATTAAAGTGTCAATTCAGAAAGAAGACATAATAATCCTGAATGTGTATAAGCTTAAAATAGAGCTTAATAGCACAGGAAGTAAAACCCAATGTAAGACCTAAGTATGGCATCTAGAATGTTCAAAACAGTCTTGAGAAATGAGAAGAAAATGCTAAACCTTACAGTTTTCCATTCCAAACTCATTACAAAAATAGAGTAATCAAGGCAGTATGGTTCTGACATGAAGACAGAAACACAGATTGAAATAAGTAATCTGTCATCCAGAATTAAGCCCATGTGACATTTATCAATTGAATTTCAAGAAAGGGAACAATACTATTTTTTTTGGTGTGTGTGTGTGTGTAAGTGGGGAGGCAAATTTTTCTACAAATAATGCTGATGTTCAAAGAGCCAGAGGAAAGAGAATTAAAGTGGACCCATTCCTTATACCATGCAAAACAACTGACTCAAAATGGATAAAGATCCTGAAGAAGGGAGCTGAAACTATAATTGTTTTAGAGAAAATATAGGAGTAAATTTTCACAACTTCAAGTACAGTAAGTTACCCTACCTATAAAATGAAAAACATGAGAAGTAAAGTAAAAGACTTGACAATTTTTTTCATGCTAAAGCTTTAAGTTTTGTGCCTTAGTGGATATTACCAAGTCAAAAAATGACACAAAAATGAGCAAATCACATATGTGACAACACATTATATGACTACACACTTCAATTTAAAATATATTAAGAAATATAAATAGAGATATGGCTCAGTAATAAGAAGGAAAACATGGTAACATAAATGTTTGTACATTAATAATCTGCATTTGTTACTGTTATCAAGAAATTAACAGAAAGCAATTTAAAGGAGGAAGGATTTGGGCTCGTGATTCAGAGGAATACAATCTGTCATATTAGAGAAAGCATGACTGACTTGGTCCATATGTTCAATAAGAAAGGCCAGAGGGGGATTCTGGTGCTGAGCAGGCTTTGTCTGTTCTCCATCTTTATTTAGTCTTAGGCCTTAGTTCATGGAATAGTACGAATCACATTCAAAGTAGGCCTTCTCTCATCAAACTTTTCTGGAAATGTCCCCATAGACATACCTTGAGACAGGCTTTATTAATGCCTTAGGTAATTCTTAATCTAATCTGCTGTGGGATGTTCTGTATGGCAAATGTGTTGCTAATAAAACACTGATTGGCCAGTGGCTAGGCAGGAAGTATAGGCGGGACTAACAGAGAAAATAAAAAGAGCAGGAAGGCAGAAGGAGGCACTGACTGGCAGCCACCACCAGGACAAGCAGCATGTAAAGATGCCGGTAAGCCACGAGCCATGTGGCAAGGTATAGATTTATAGAAATGGATTAATTTAAGATATAAGAACAGTTAGCAAGAAGCCTGCCACGGCCATACAGTTTGTAAGGAATATAAGTCTCTGTGTGTTTACTTGGTTGAGTCTGAGCGACTGTGGGACTGGCGGGTGAGAGAGATTTGTCCTGACTGTGGGCCAGGCAGGAAAACTCTAGCCACACTAATCAGGTTAATAGACATGCCTAGAGGTAGGCTTAATTAGTGTCTTAGAAGTTTTTAACTAACCAAGTTGACAGCTGAAATTAACCACCACCATCTATAGGATAATTATACAAAACTGCCAAAAACTGGTACCACAGGACACAAAACCTCTTTAAGTGGTTGTAGACTGTTGGAGCCCATCTAGGTTTCCTAGTGGCTGTACCCAGCAGGACTGCATAAGAGGTTGATTTGATCACAGGCCTGAGTACCAGGTGTTTGTAAGGGTTTACACTTGGCTGTAACTAGCAAGGGGGAGGTCCTTTACCCCTCCCCTTTTCATTGTTATAAATAGCCCTTTGGAATAAAGTTCTGGGCTGGTGAGTAAGGATCCAGGCCCAGCCAAGGCTATCCTGCATTTCTCTCTGTTTCTCTCTCTTTATTTCTACCTAAGTCTCATATCCCTCATTCCTCAAGAGTCCCTGATGTAAATAAATGTGGGAGCTGGTCTCCCACAGTAGACAGGATAATAGAGGGTGTCTGTTGTGAGGCATGGAGCCTCCTCTTCACGTAATGTGTGTTTCTTGAATTAGATGGTGATGAATGTTACACAAATTTGTGAATATATAAAACACTTTATTATACATATTACATTAAATTTACACTACAGAAGTTACACTGTGGTAATCTGAACTTATTATAAATAATGTTAAATTATAATATTGTGCACCAGTAAAAAATCATAAGGGAGATATCAAAAAATATATAGCTACTAAAATATGAAATGCTGAATATAAACCTTTATCTGTATAAAACCAAAATGTAATTAGAAATATTATTAATTATATATTTTTTTCAAAAGTTATAAAATAAAATGGCTTGGCCCAAATTTATTAAGATTTATTTAATAAATTACAATAATACATTGACTCTTAAAAGTATAAAATAAAAGACCACTGAGCACAATTCAAGAAGTTCTTTTCAAATGGAAAAATAGTCCTCATTTATGTATTTGATGACATAATTGTGGTAGTTTTAGTGAAAACTGCTCCCATAGGCTCATTGGGAGTGCCACTATTAGGAGGTGCGGACTTGTTGGAGTTAGTGTAGTCTTGTTGGGGGAAGTGTGCCACTGGGGCTGGGCTTTGAGATTTCAGAAACTCAAAACAGGATCAATGTCACTGTCTTCCTGCTGCGTGCCAATTCAGATATAGGGACTCTCAGCTACTTCTCCAGCACCATGTCTGCCGGCATGCCACCTTGTTTCCCACCAAGACAATAATAGAATAAATCTCTGAACCGATAAGCTAGCCCCAATCAAATGTTTTCCTTTATAAGAGTTGCTGTGGTCATGGTGCCTCTTCATAACAATAGAAACCCTAACTAAGACAATAATATTTTTGAAATATCCATGCCCCTAAATTTTTCTGCACATCAAATGGAATTTGAATGTAAGCTTAAACAAAAATTCTTTGTACAAAAATATTTTCAACCTGTTTCAAATTTATAAAAACATGTAAGTGACACAAGATAACAAAAGCATGCTTGAATAGAAAAGAAAACAGAGAATCAAGAGCAAGGACTAATTTTATTAATATGAAAATGTGTGCTAAGGTTAATAATTTCTTTAAGACAAATATATTACTGATGGTATACATACATATCCATCAGCAGAATACAATAACACCCATATTCAGATCCAAACATAAAGTCAATTTGTTATAATGAAAATAACAGGCAATTCCATAATGAACTAAAGCTTTCTTTTAACATTTTATTTTGAACCAGATTGAAATATAAACTGTTTCTTGTATGAAACTGTGGGGCGTTTACCCTCCAACCCCGCAGCTCCCCAGAGTTTTCTTGAGTGTGAGCAGCAGGAAATATTAGATAGAAGGATTTATTGTGGAGAATATTGCAGAGATAAACAGATAGAAATAAAGGATAGCCTCCAGAGGGCAAGGAACCTATTCCAACGGGCCCAGACTGTCTTGGCCCCAGGGTTTTTATAGAGATGCCAAGAGGTGGAGCAAATGACCTCCTCCCCCAGCACAGCCAAGTGCAGACCATCTCAGACACCTGCACTCAGGCCCGTGGTCCTAATCATCCTCTATGCGGACCTGATGGGTAAAGCCAGGAGGAACCTGAAAACGGGCTCCCACAGGTCCCTGTAGCATGAGTCTTAAAAGTTCTTATTAATAAAAACAAACCTGAGCCAGTTATTGGGGTGAACACTGGAAGGTCAGAGAGACAGAATAAGCCACAGCTACCTCACCTCACTGGATCCTCAGCTGGTCTTGTTTCCTCAGACTGGAGGCCTCTGAGTCCTCATCCAGAATGGGTCTCAGCTGAACTGCTGCTTGAAAGCCTGAATGCTTAACCAGCCCAAATGCTTCTCCAGGCCAAATGCCTCTAGTTTCTGGTCCTCATGCCTTATATACCTTTCTGCTTTCTACCACCACTCCCTGGGATTAAGGCTCGCTTTCTGGGATTAAAGGCGTGGGTCACCATGCCTGGCCATTTCCAAAGTGGCCTTGAACTCACAGAGATCCAGAGGGATTTCTGTCTCTGGAATGCTAGGATTAAAGGCGTATGCTACCACTGCCTAACCTCTGTTTCATATTGTGGCTGTTCTGTCTCTGACCCCAGATAAGTTTATTAAGGTACACAATATTTTGGGGAACACAATACCACCACAGGTCCCCCTTTCTTAATATATAAAAAATAACTATTAATGGCTTACAGCAATCTCCATAGCTGTTACACCTCCCAGTATGGGAGTGGAGGATGATATAGATGGCATTTCTCTTTTGAATTGGGTCCAAGGTGACTACAGCAGTCTTAGCTGCCTCAAGCCCTTTCTAAACCAAAAACTCTTAAGGCGACTACAAACTTTAAGAATCCCTTAGCTTCATCATTACCATTAACAAGTTAACATAAATATTGCTATACATAGTCACAATTCTCCCAATCTTAAAGCAAACTCTTAACAGAACCATTTGAATTAGCATATATGGTGCTATATATAGTTAATTTTCTCCGTCTTACAACTTTAACTCTTAATCAGTTGAATTTTCTTGCTAACAGAACATAGGAAAAACTTTGATGTATTCACAAACTTAAATATTTCCTTAACTCCACAAAACCAGAGTGCATTAATAGCAATAGGTTTCTGCAAACAATTCAATCTCATAACTCCTCCTTTTCTTTATAATTTTTTTAAACAAAATCTCAAACCTAGTTCGAGGAACACAAACTTATACAATACAATTCCTACAAACCCATATTGAAAAGCCATATTTTCAATCTAACCATTAACACACTTTGAAGACTTTTAGCAAAACATCCAAAAGCAGTTTCTTAATAAAACTCTTTACACTTTAAAAGTAGTCTCTTAATATACCCCATTTGCATTTCTTACTAAAAAAAATGACAGTAATCCACTCAACATTTTTTAAAATTAAGTAGACTAAGGAATATTAACTCTCCCTTTTCTTTATAATTTTTTAAACAAAATCTCAAACCTAGTTAGAAAACCCAAACTTTTCCATTTAAACAGTTCCATTTGTAACACAAAACCAGTTCTGTACATGATTCCATTTTTACATAAACAGTTCCACAAAACAATTGCATTTTTAACACAGAACAATACATGAATCACCAGCATATATGCATACACAAAACTGCATCTTGAGTCAAGGTAGAAACAATAAATTTCTTCATTTAAACGTTCCATTTTTAACCCAATTCCAGCAAACAGTTCCTAGGTCATTACTATAAATAAACTCAAAATTGTCCCATTGCAATGAAATCTCTATTGTGCATTTAATTTCTTCAGTCTCTAAATTCAAACGATAAATTCTGGTACTAGCCTTCCAAATATGAGAAATCCATAACCAAAATTTTTTTTTAGTTTTATCTCATTTTAAGTTCAAAAAGTTCAAAAAAGTAAATTCTGGTATCAGGCTTTCACTTCCAAATATGAAGAGATGTTTTACAACCAAAACTTTTTGCAGTTAATAATTTTAGTTCAAACAAGCATCTTTGCAACTTTTGTTCTCACAGACAGAGACCTTTCTAGGTACAGTAGTATTCTAAATCGTACCGTTTTTGATGTTAGCTCAGATTTTTCTGTGTTGCATCAATTTTCCACGGATCTTAGCTGCAGATGCCTTGTTCTGGTTCTGGAGTCCACCATTCTTAGCTTCTTAGTGGCTTCTGGAGCTTTTGAAACCATTCAGACTGCCTACTTTGCAGTCTACTGGGACACTAACTTTCTGTGTCTTGGGTTCTTTCACCATATACATTAAGAATAGATTCACACTTAACATTTACACTTTTACAAATTCACTTATAACATTAACATCTACTTATTTATACTCTTTAAGGGAACTATAGAACTACTTTAGCAAATATATTTCTTATTACTTCTTATATTCATTCCATCTTCTTATTTCTTATTTAAACTTACATTTACAACTAGTATCTTTACTTCTTACAAGCTTATTACTACATGTCTTAAGACTACCTTAGATATTTCTTGCAAGCTTATATTCTTAAAGGAACTCTATAGATCTATTTTTCAAACTTATATAGGACTACCATTAGCATATATTTAACTTAGCAAACACCTAAAGATTTCTTAACACAGAGATCTAACAAGACAGATTTTTACAAACTCACATATCTTATTTTCATCTTTTTCTACTTCTTACTCTTAATTATTATCACTATCTCTATTAGAAAGATTCTCTTAACTAGACAGGAAGTACGTACATCATTTCTAAAGTTTAGAGTTTATAGTCAGCTTTGCTATAAAGCACTGGGATTTAGTGAATGTTGTCATTACAGAATTGTGTTACTTGTTGCTAGGGGACTGTAACATTCTCGGGACGAAGCCAAACTCCAAAGTTGCCAGTTCTCTCAGCCGTTCCAGACCGGCAGAGATACACTGTCAGTGGTAGACAGTTTTTAACTAGAGGCTGTTCCTTCACTCAGATTCATAATAGCTCCCCTAAGTACTTCAATTCAGACAAACGTTTCTGTTACAGCAGTACTTTTGGTTCGTTCTACCGAAAAACTTCACTTCATGCTGAGGGTGACATTACCGTATTTAGCTGCTGTAAAGCTCTTTTCCAAATACTGCACAGCTATTAGGTGATATAAAGTATTTTTCTAAAGGAGCTAGTAAAGCCAAAAACAGCACAGCTCCGAACTTTTATTTCCTCACTGTTTGCATTAACCAGTGACAAAACCTCAGAAACACTAATGGAGCCACTTTCATTCTGGTTCCTTTATAGGAACGTCATTGGAGCTGACCTTCCTTAGTTCCATGCTCCTTATCAGATGTTCCGGTAACCACCGAGCTTCATTCTCCTGTGAACAAACAAACATGTCCTCAACCCCATATTAACACAGGATCGGGACCCTTCCATAATTCCGAGCAGGGATCTTTCCATTTTGCATTACCCTCAGCTAAAGGACCAGGAAGATTGGAGTGAGCTCTAATATGGCCCACAAAGCATGGCAGCTTTCTTTTGTGGAATAGCGTCTTGAATTTGTTGAAACATTTTGACTTGATTGTTGTTAGTTCCAATATTTTCACCAAAACTGTTACTATTCAAAGGAGTCAAGAACATAGATGTTCTTTCATGAAACATATCCTTCATTAGCTTACTTTGAGAAAAAGCATTTTCAGGATTTAGTATTTTCATTTCATTAGCTTTAACTCCTGATGTTATTAGCAGCTGTGATATTTAGCATTGATTTATTAAAAAAGGTGAAGCAACTCTTTTGTAAGACAGCTAGATTTTCTGAAGTTTGATTCCCATCTATAAAGCAGTCATTTCTTTTTTGAATGCCTGTTTCCTTGTATCCTTATTAGATTTGCAAAGGAATTACTCATTGCAGGCAGTTTGTTCAAGCAAAGAATTTTTAATTTCACATAAGTTTCTTCATAACTAAGACAACGTTCAGTGTATAAACTGCTTTCTCAAGGATTTTAAAGTGGCTTGTTTGCTCTTAAAGGTAGCCTTTTGTCATCCAACTACCATTACAACTGCACAGCTATTAGGGTAAATAAGGCATTTTACCAATGGAGCCCCAAACCGCAAAGCACCTAGTTCTGTATCCTTTCAATTTTTCATTGGAACTGACACTTACTCTCTTAAACAATTTCCCTCCTTATTCTTTAAAAGGCTGTATTTTAAGCTTACCATGAACATATTTTCGAGCTGACAAAAGTGTTTCAGGGCAATGTCGCCATCTTTAGCGGAAAAATTACCTTTCCCATAATGCATTTCCCTTATAACAGTCCCTTATTGCAAGCTAGCTCTTTTTGGGTCTGAGAGTCAACTTCTAAGTTTTTTTTTTTTTTTTTTTTACCAGACTTGCTTACAAATTCTTGCCCAGGAGGTTTGAACAAAGTGTTTTGCTTTTGCAACGGGAGATTTGAACAAGCATTTTACATTTTCAACTATGGGACATTGGGAGGTTTCTGGTCTCTCCTCAGCTGGCTTTAACAGGTGTCTCTACTTCAGACACTGGCCTCAGAATCAGAATTGCACCTGCCTCATTAGCCAGCATTGAGGCTGGCATTTCTGATAGCAACTTTCCTCGGGGCTTGTGTTTGCCTTAGCCAGTCAGTGAAAACTATTTACAACAGAGCTTTTCCATAGCTCCTTCGGAGAGATTTTCTCCCACTGGTTTTATTCTCATTTTGCTTGTTCCTTTCCCCCCCAGATGCAGAGCTTCAGGTATCTGTCTGCGGCTCTGTACCTCTGCTAGCTGCCTTTGGAGGTAGGGGCTTTTTTTCTCCCCCTGAATCTGCCTCAAACTCTAGCAGCTTTGTCAGGTCATGCATTTTCTGGGGAGGAATCTGTCCCTTCTCTTTTTCTTCAGAGTCTTTCTCCCAGACAGTTCCCAGTTTGGTCTCAATTTATCCCCTCTACCCCAGAAACATTTCCGACATTACAGTGGCAGCTTTTTTGCTTCTGAAGGTAGGGGCTTTAGTCCATTTCTGTTTTTCAGGGTCTGAGGTTTGTGATCATAAATCAAGCTTAGCAAGGGACGTTTTTGCCATATCTAAACTCACATTAGGACTGGTGTTTTGCCTCATCAGGCCTTCACCTGGCCCAGTCCCCCAGTGGGTTGTGTTTGCTTGTCTATGTGCTCAAGGACAGAGTTTATGCCAGAGGCAATCACCCCTTAGGGCTACACTCCCTCATCTTTTAGGAGTCAGTTGAAACAAAGCTTTTCTCAAAGAGGTGCTTTCTCTGAAATGAAAGCTTTACTCCTGGATAGTTCTGTTCTGCCCTGGCTGGGCTCTTTCCCCAGACAGCCTTCTGACTCAGCACAACTGCTTCAGACACAGTTCAGCTTTACTGTTTTCCCAGAAAGGTCCTTACTCTGATAGAAAAGCTTTTTCTCAGATTTCTTTTTGCCGCTGTGGACCTACCAACCCAGAACTTGTAGGAAAGCAGACAACTATGCTGTTACCACTGGCTTTAGCTTTGTTTGTTCATTAGCAATCTTCCCCTGGGTCCTGCACCTTCCTGCCTCAGCTCTGTGCTCCAGGAAGTTTACAACTGCAGGAACCCTAGTATCCCCGAAATGCCTTTCAACTCAGAGACGCTGGCCAGTCGCCTCTGGGTTTTTGCTCAGAAGAGAGGATACAATGCTAACAGTTTGCATTGCTTCAGGGGATCTTTGCATTAGGACAATTAGGAGCACCTTTTCATTCTGAAACCTCACTCAGAAACAAAACACTTGATGCCTCAGCTGGGCTGTAACTGAAAAGGTTGGCATTTTTGCTTTTCTCAGGTAAAGTTTCCTGCCCTTTTGGGCTCTCTGTAGCTCTTTACCCACACTCTCCCAAGCATTTCCCTCAGGGTACTCTGACCCACTGTCTTTTACTAGCTTGAAGAGACAGCTTAGAAGAGGTTTTTAGGAACTTGTTCCTGCCTCCTGCATTGCAGGGAGGATTCTTAAAGCTTGAAAGAACTTGGAGAGGTTTTGCTGTCTTAAGAGGTTTGTTGTTTTCCCTTAGAGCTAATCACAGGTGGTCCCAATACTAATATCTTCAGGTGATTCTAATTTGTTCTTCTGAGAGTTCTGAAAGGCTTTAGTTTTTAAGTTTTTTAAGAGCTTTTGAGAAAGATTAAAGCTTTTTAGAGAGATTTTTCCCCCCCAAATTTTCCAAGAAAAGCCTTATAGTTTAAGAGAAAGATTTTTTTCCCCAGGAGAGAGAAAGACCAACTTTTCCCAAAACTTCCCAACTTTAAACTTTGACTTCTTATACCCCAATTTTTGCCTCAGGGAGAAAACACTCTCTCCTGCCGCTTTGACTTAGCATTTCAGCTGTCCCCAGGTCAAAAGCTTCCATAGGAAACTTTTTCTTCCCCATAAGCTCAGAGAAGAGCTTTTTTACTACCCATAAAGCCCAAAGAAAGATTTTTTTCCCCAGTTTGTATTCATAGCCCCCAAAGTTAGAAAATTGGAGAGTTTTTCTGTCTAGTTGCCTTACATATCTTAATTTTTTTTCTACACAATCTTACACTTCTAAGTTTTTCCTACACTATATTACTACACAATGCCTTATACTTATTTTTCACAGATAGAAATTGAGAAAGGGATAGAAGATAGAAAATTTTGACAGAAAAGAATTTTGCGCTGCAGCATCGGACATCCTTCCAGTCCGATTTCCTTTTCTCTCAAGAATAAAACCCCTGCCCCTCAATATATATAAATATATATATTTTCCATAACACTGGCATGCCTTTCCACTGGCAGGGCTGACCCACACTTTCGCCAAAAACTCTGTAATAAAACTATTATTTTCCTTTATCTTTAGTCCCTATTACTTTGTCTTTAGTCCCTGTTCATTTGTCTTTAGTCCCCCCTTTTTCTTTTTCCTTTTTTCTTTAGTCCCCCTTTTTTTCTTTAGTCCTTTTTTTTTTCTTTAGTCCCTGTTCATGGCGCCATTCTGTGGGGCATTTACCCACCAACCCCACAGCTCCCCAGAGTTTTCTTGAGTGTGAGCAGCAGGAAATATTAGATAGAAGGATTTATTGCGGAGAATATTGCAGAGATAAACAGATAGAAAATAAAGGATAGCCTCGAGAGGGCTTGGAACCTATTCCAATGGGCCCCACCTGTCTTGGCCCCAGGGTTTTTATAGAGATGCCAAGAGGTGGAGCAAATGACCTCCTCCCCCAGCACAGCCAAGTGCAGACCATCTCAGACACCTGCACTCAGGCCTGTGGTCCTAATCATCCTCTATGCGGACCTGATGGGTAAAGTCATGAGGAACCTGAAAACGGGCTCCCACATGAAACCATATGAATTCTAAAGTTATATCATAAATAAACATTCAAATGGATCATAAATATGCAAGTAACATCTGAGAACATTTACGCTAAAGCATAAGATAAAAAATTCATGTGATATAAAAGGGGAAGGGGAACTATGGAACAGGACATGCTAAATGAGGTAGAGGATGGTAGTGGAGGGGAGGGTAGAGGACTGAGTATGGGGATGGATAGCTAACAGTGAAGATGTTTGAAAATGCAATATGGAACCCTTGTAACATAGAAGCTTCCTAAAAAATATGTGCTTATGAAAGGAATTTAAATAGAGTTATTTTATAATGGGTAGGTGACAATGCCTCCCCCAGACACCAGAGATTATTAAACGGAAAACCCAGAGTAAGTATGGATCAACTTTTTTTGAGCTGTTGGTCATAGACACCCTTGAATAATACAGGATAGAGTCATTGCTCTTAGTTTCCCTCCATAAATTGATGATCAGACATGACTACTGAAGATACCACATATGTGAGTTATGACAGCAAGGGGTGCATTAAGGTGGTACCAATACAGAAGCTTTATCTCTACTGGCTAGCTTTCATAGCACATGAAATCCACATAATCCCTCCCCTCAGAGCTCAGAGAACCCTAAAGAAGAGGAGGCAGAAAGTATGTGAAAGCCAGAGGACCTGGAGGACAGCAAGAAAACAAGTCTCTCTAAATCAATGTGATCAAAGTTCATATGAACTCACAGAGCCTGAGGCAGCATGCACAGGGCCTGCTGGGGTCTGCATCAGTTCCCCTGCATATATATTATGGATGCCAGTTTAACATTTTTATGGGATTCCTGAGTGTGAAAAAGTGAGTCTCTGAATCTTGTTCCTTTTCTTGGGCTATTTTTCTTCTGTTGTTTTATCTTGCCCAACTTCCATGAGATAGGTTTTTTTTTTTTTCTCCAGAATGCAAAAGCAAGTTTTAATTCTGGATATCCAAAAGCAATACAAGCCTAGGCAGGGACTTCGTCCAATACATCCAACGCAGTGGAGGCTGGAGAAAGTGCCCACCTGTCTGCAAGCTCAGTTTTTAAAGGGAAAAATCACAAGGTTGTGTCTTTTAGGGGTGCTAGTACGGGTACAATTCTGATTGGCTCGCTTCTAGGGGCTTTCTAGAAATCATGGCTTAATCTTACTTCTAAGGGAGTGGTTGCCCGCCACCATTTCTCATTGCCTGCCCTCAGGTGGGGACATTTCTGTGGTTAGTTACCCTGGAAACCAGGGAGAGGACATTCCATAGTCCAGAAGCTTCTTTAAAAAAATCATAGTAGATGTTGGTACAGAGACCCACAACTGGTCAATGTGAGGGGAATAAGAAAATGTGGAATTCTCAGATCTAAATGTAGCAAACTCCCTTGACCTAAGGCTCAGGTAATATTGTGGAAGATAGGGCAGAATGATTGTAATAGCCAGATGTAGTCAAATTCTGTAGCAAAACAGTAATTTTTGGGCATGACAGCTCACTTGAACTCACACCAGCTGGGATTGTGTGCATAAGACTCACACAGAATCAAGCTGGTGAAGGCAGTAGCATAGACGAGGGATGGCCTTGTGAAGTTCCACCCATATGCAAAGAACTATTGATAGTTGATACCTGTTGGGAGAAGGATAGTCAGTTTTCAGGGATGTAACATTTCAGAGGCTACCAACTTTCTGATAGATGGCCCTGAAACCACGCATATACAGGCAACACTTCAACTTATTCACACAGTGAAGGACTTTCTAAGTTCAACTGGAAGCTAAAGAAATAAGATTATCAGTTGATAAACAGGATCTAATAAAATTAAAAAATTGAAAAGGATAACATCATTTGAATGAGTTGGAAGGGTACCAGCATGATTGTGGTATATATACATAGATTTAGGTAAAGCACTCACTGTGCTAGGTAGTTTTATGTCAACTTGACACAAGATATAGTCATTTTGGAAGATGGAGTCTCAAATAAAATAAAATGCCCCACAAGACTGCCCTGTGGGCAAACCAATAGTGTATTTTCTTGAGTGATGATTGATGTGGAATGGCTCAGAGCACTATGGGCAAAGTCACTGCAACCACTGAGTTGGTAGTAATGGGTGTTATAAGAAATTAGACCAAAAAACGCCATAAGGAGCAAGTCAGTAAGCATCAGTCCTCCATTGTTTCTGTTTTAATTCCTGCCTCTAGATTCCTATTTTGAGCTCCTATTGTGACTTCTTTCAGTGATCAAATATAACCTGAGAAGTATAAGATGAAATAAACCTTTTCCTCCACAAATTGCCTTTTCTCATGATATTTTATCACATAAATAAAGACCTTAACTAAATCATAAATTGGTAGCAGAAGGGGGATATTGTTTTGAAAGACTTAATCATGTTATTGGGAAGATTGTGGACAAATTTTGGAACTTTGGGCTGGAAAAGTCATTGAGTTATCAGAACTTA
>CABHPR010106092.1:0-33888 GCA_902168415.1 Peromyscus melanophrys
ATATATATATATATATATATATATATATATATATACTTCAGTATAATTTAAAAATCAAAGAAATGAAATTGTGAATGACTATATCAAATGACTCATTAAGTTAAATAGCTGACCCTATTTTTTTTTAAGTTAAAATATTTTAACTGTAGAAATGTTTCCACCCTGACTTACTAAATTTTACTCTGGTTTTTATGGTGAAATTACAGTAATTTCCTGAATACGTCCTACTAACCCCATGCCTGTTATGTAACAGATTAACACCTTCATTCTTTGAGGAAAGCTTGCAAAGAAACAGGACCTTTCCAGGGAGGTGAAACAGTGGAGAGTTCTAAGCAGAGGTGAACCAGTCCATCCATCATGGGCGCTCATTAAGGAAGCTCCTGAAGCTCGTCAGGTTACCTCGGATTTCCCCTCCCCAAGCATATATAAGCTATAAGGACTTCGGAGCGATTCTCAGACAAGCTGAGCTGCCTAGAAGAGGCTCAGACCAGCTGAACTACCCGGAAGTGACACCACTCTCCAACCAATTGCGGTGCCTGCAGGTTGCTCAGTCTGCTCCCCGGTTTCTGGTTTTCGGGAGCTGTCACCATGCTTGGGTCAGCGTTAGCGATGCAGCTCAGCTGTCTTTAAGTCATTTCATTATCTGCATGTAGCCCTAATAAGACCCATTGGCTCACCAGGTTGTACTGTGGTCTGTCATTAGTTCCCTATCAAGTGGGTGAGGTTGTTTATGTCTTCCGAGGATTAGTATCTCAGAACAGTGTCTAACCCCTATGAAACACACACACACACACACACACACACACACACACACACACACACACACACACACACACACACACACATTTGATTATAAATTATTTGAAGCAGACATATATGGAAATTTCAAAGGGAATGCTGAGCTCTAGATTGGACACTGCCTTCTTTAAGTTATTCAAGGTTTTTGTTTGATTACGGCTTTATTTGGTGCAAATTTGATGGCAAACTATATATATATATATAGTTTGTGTATGTGTGTGTGTGTGTGTGTGTGTGTGTGTGTGTGCACACGCACAATGGAGGTCATAGAACAACTTGTGGAGGTTGTTCTCTCCTTAAACATGTGGGTTCAGTGTATCAAATTCAGATCCTCAGGACTGATGGGCAGTCTAACTCTTTTTACACTCAGGCTTCTAATCTAAACACTTTAAATGTATATTTTTCTTTCTGTTAGTAATAAAAGATGCTTGAGTACTTGCTAATTATTTTCAACATATAAACTGGATTAACTAAGACTTTTCTCACATAATTCTTAATGGTTTGCAGTCATCAATATTAAAGCAAAGGTAAAAAGAATATACCTATGTTTTCCTCTTTTAATTAAAGTGACTAAGAGCATATACTCAACCACTACTTTGAGTTTAACCAAACACTATTTTAACATGAGTCTACTCTAATTTTAATTCTGTAGGTTCTTTGTTACCTAAAGTCTAACTCATATAATTTTTATTTTTTAGCTCTCTGTATGTACCTGTGTACATGTAAGGGAAAGTGCCCAAGTATTGAGAAAATACTTCCTGTCGTCTACCTGGAGTTTTAGGCAATTGTAAACTTCTGGGTGTGGGTTCTGAGTACTGAGTTTGTGTCTTCTGCAAGAGCACCAAGTGCTCTTAACAACTGAGTCATCCCCACAGTCCCCAGACTAACTCATAGTTTGAGGGCGGTGGCTAATGAACGCCACCCAGCTGACGTGGCAGTTGTTCTGATTTCAGGATCATGAACCTCAAGCCATTCTCCATTCTCCTTGCTAATGCAAACTGGTTCATATGTATTCACAGACTCCCCTTGCCTCCCCTGGACACTTTGGGCATTTTTTCCTTCCCTTACAGCATGACGACTTTGTCTAAGCTGCCATCCGCAGGAGTATGTGAAGCACTTGCCATTGCTCTCCTTTCACAAAGGGTATTTCAAACTTACTCTTTTTTTTTGAATCCAGCACAGTTTGCCATCGAATTTGCATCAAATAAAGCCATAATCAAACAAAAACCTTGAACAACTCGGAGAAGGCAGTGTCCAATCTAGGGCCCAGCATTTCCTTTGAAATTTCCATATGAAAACTCTCTTAATTAGCACCACGGAACCATAACTTTGAATTAATGCAAATGAGCGCTAGGGAGAGAAGGTTAATATTTTTCTGCAAAATATGCCTTTTAAAATATCTTTTGAAATTTTTGTCATGGAAAGACTTTTGCATACTCCTGAGTAGCTTCCCAGTCTCTTTCCTTATTTTTGTTCATATTAGGTAAACCGTATCTGAAACTTCAAAATGCTTTATGTAAAAGTAGATTTTCCTTTTAGTCTTCTATTTACATCTTTATTTGACAAAATATATGAGCTGTTTATAGTGCCACAAAAATATGAGCCATCTCTATACTGTTTCTACGTGCACTTTTAAAATTTTACTTATTTATTTTTATTTGTTTATTTTTATTTTTATTATTCAGAAAAAACACAAACATGGCCCCCCCTGACACAAATTATGCAGTTGAGTTTTCTGCATGTAGGGACATCATAGAGGTCAGCACAGCACATCTGGAGTGCAATGGATAAGGCTCGCCCTGGGAAAACCACCTTGGTGATCATGGTATCTCCCCTGGCCAGGTAAGTATTCTAGGTGTATTTTTTAATAAAGGTGTCTTCCCCCCCACCTCTGCCATCAGGACAATTGTCTTGCTAATTTTGTGGCTTTGACCTCTCAACCTAGTGTGTATACATGAGAGAGAAAAAAAAAATCCAGACCCAAGAGAAATGAAACCCAAGAGAGACATCTGGTCATCATAAGGAAATGGAGGACGTGCCAATAGCAAAAAGTCACACTTTCAGGATACCATCTGTTGCTGAGAACTAATGGAGGAGGGAAGGGAGCTAATTGCAAATAAATGACATACACACATGTTGCTGATCAAAAGAGAATGGATGGAAAGTGCCGCTCTCCCCACTGCTGCAGTGTGACATTGATAATCTGAGTGCCTCGTGGCGAAGTGAGGAAGTCCTTCGAGTGATAAACATCTCAGGAAGAATCAAATATTTGGATACTACATCGATGTCAATTAATCTGAGCCATGAAACTCAACAAATGCAGCTGGCTAGACTTGGAGGGGATCAATCATCCAATCAAATAACACTTAATAAATATGTAGAAAATGCCTCCTAACTTTTTTGCTCAAGATGCTGTTTACTGTTAGCACGGCAATCTCGGAAGGGCTGAATTTAGACTTATTCATATAGTGGACTGTGGGAGCAGAACATAAACTTACCAAGACATAAAGAACCCAGAAAGCCTGTGCTGGGCTGATAGGCAGAAGGAATATATTGATACACATGTATATGTGTGTGTGTGTGTGTACGTGTGTGTGTGTGAAATGTGTGCATGCCTGTGTGAGTACGTGCATGTGTGTGTGTGAATCTGTATGTATACTTACATATCTGTATATGTTAAAATACATAACATATTCCATTAAACATGTACATTATATTTAAAATATTATATTCTAATAAAGGTATATGTGCTAATAGCCCCCTGATACCCCTCTCCAACAGCTTTAAATCTTTTCAGTGCTGTAGGGTATATTCTGAATGCTCTTTCATATTGTAGAAAGAAGCTTTGTGCTTTCAGCAATTGCTCTGGCACAGCTGTGAAGTGGTATGTCTGTGGTTGTTTGGAGGGACTATTATACTCTGTTGGTATTGATTTTGTTTATTCATGGCTTGGCTGCACTGTTTCCCTTGCTATCTCTAGTGCAAGATGCAATACCGGACTTCTCTTCATAGTGATTGGCACAGTAATGATCTGTGCTATATCATCCATGTGACTGGGATCCTGGTCCTCAATGCTACCAAGTGTGTAGTGTTCTGCTCAAGTCACTGTAAAGATGGTTTTCTATTTGCTCTGCAAAGAAAAGTGTCTCTGGAATTTGTCTGACACATACAAAATCTCCAGCAGCAGGAATTTTGTTTTTCTGGAAATTGCCGCTGACTGTTGGCCTAGCCCCATCTTGACACTGAAAGTGAGATAAAAGATGTCAGAGTTGAGGGAGGTTGAAGAAGCTCTTAGTGACTTGGAAGAGAAACAGATCACCAAGCCCTTTGAAAGGAAGATAAAGTTTAAAATGCAGCCTTCCTAAACATTCCATTGACACTTCTCCCCCTGGATAATTTCATTTTGAGCAAAAGAAATGGAAGATCAGCAGAAGAACACTGGCTCGGTTAGGCTTCAGTATTTACAGAGCTCTGACAGGCAGTGTCAGAGGATGGCAAAGATTTGTGAGCTCAAAGACACTGTAAAGGTGGCTTCTGACACAGACTTCAATTTGGCTTCATTCCTTTAAAAAGTACATTAAAACTTCAGTATAAAGAATTTGAAAATAAAAACATCACGTAGCGAAATTAACCAGACCCAAAGTCTACACATCTCAATGAATTTTTGTGCAATAGTTAGTCTGTAGCTGTGGAGCTCACAATGGATTTTACACTTTCATGATTACATGTTTTACACACTCATTAATCATGAAAACACAAAGCTGCATGGCAGAGTTACAACTAGAAAACAACTGGCTTCATAACTTCTTTCATGGACTCAAGTATATTACCTTCCCTCACGGCTTCTTCAGCACCTAATTATACTGGGATCTATATATGATGGAGAACAAGGGTTTTTTTCGTTTTTCCCTTCTGAAATCATGTGACCCTGCTTAACATTAGACATATTAAATATTGCCACTGTCATGAAAATTTTGTGGTTTTAGTTTTCTTTAGCGTTGAATAGTATTTTATGTTTTTACCAGATTTTCATTACCTATTCATCTCACGATGGGTAATTAGGTTGGTCTATTTCTTTTATATAGTAGAGAAAACAATAATAAACCTAGATATCTCTAAGTAGGGTGTAAAATTCTTTTGGTATGTGCCCAGAAGTGAAATAGCTTGTTCACAAGGTAGTTTTATTTTTATTTTTTTTTAAGAATCACCAATCGGACCAGGCGGTGGTGGTGCACGCCTTTAATCCCAGCACTCAGGAGGCAGAGCCAGGTGGATCTTTGTGAGTTTGAGGCCAGCCTGGTCTACAGAGTGAGATCCAGGAAAGGCACAAAGCTACACAGAGAAACCCTGTCTCGAAAAACAAAACAAAAAAAATAAATAAATAAAAAATAAAAAAATCACCAATCTGATTTGTATTAATTTGCCACTCCACCAACAATGCATAAGGGTTCCCCTCTCTATATATCTTCTCCAACATTTTTTTTGGTCAGATTTCTTGATGGCAGTCATGCTGAGTGTAATGAGTTGGTATCACAGAGTTGTTTTAATTTGCATTATCTGATGTCTAGGGATGTTGAACACTTTAAAAAACATTTACAGGCTATTTGTATTTCATATTTTGAAAACTGTCCAGTCAATTCATTGGCCCATGTTTCATTTGGCAGTTTGATTTCGTTGACATTTAATTTCTACAATTACAATTCTTTGAAAACTCTGGATATTAGCCCCTTGTCTAAAGTACAGTTGATAAAGATTTTTCTCCCATTCAGTGGCTTCAGTTCTTGTGTACATGCAACCATATGTGTTTAAAACTCACAGAAGTTTACTAGACTCCTATTGTTAAGGCTCTGAGAACCAGATTGGATTGCATTTCTCCTGCTCACCCATTAGCAATAATCTATGTTTCCCTTTTCTTTTGTTTTACACCATACATATTTGCCAGTGGATGGCATAATAATTTACTATGGTAATCACTGCAAGTGGAAAGTCAGGCTAAGTATATGTTTTATGTCATGAGTCATGCACATAGGAAAAAAATGACCAGCTAACCACTTTACTTTTGAGATATTTAGCAGCTTCTCATTTTTAGAAGATGCTAATTTATAAAATAACATTTAAATATATTCATAACATATGCATGTTCTCTCTCTCTCTCTCTCTCTCTCTCTCTCTCTCTCTCTCTTCCTTTTTCCCCTCTCTCTTTTTGAGAAAGAGTCTCTGTATGCAGTTCTGCCTGTCCTCCTGTCCTGGAACTGGCTATGTAGATCAGACTGACCTCAAATTCATTGAGATCCACCTGCCTCGGCCTCCTGAGAGCTTGCTGGGATTAAAGGCGTGTGCCACCATGCTTGGCTTTGTTTTTTCTTATGCAATTTTTTTTTTTTAAAATGTAGAATCAAATGCATGGCTTAGCCTAGAACAAGAGAAGTTTGAATATGCTAATCTGTCCTACTTAACAAAAAAAATCTTTGTGTCTATATTCATTTACATGCATATGAGTAGGTGAGTGCTCCTGCTCATGTGTGAAGGTCAGAGAAGAACTCTTTGTACTGGTCCTTACCTTCACCTCCTTTAAGACAGTGTCTCTTGGTTATTCTGTACTTGTCAGGCTAAGGGGAAGGAAGCTTCCTGAGATTCTCCTGATCCATCTCCTAGCTCAACAAATAGGCACTGTAATCACACACTCAGGATACTGCTTCTCACTTTATATGTGTTCTGCACATTCAAACTTAGGTTTCAACACTTGTGCCGTAAGGTGTTTACTCATGAACTCTCTCTCAAGCCTACTTTTTATATATAATTTCATTTAACAATGCTGTACATTTGGCTTTGATTACTTTAGAGTGTGTATATATCTATTATAGCAAGTTTCTATATCTATTAAAGATTATAAAATCCAAAGATGAGAGATATGCTTTTGAGACATCAGACATAAAATCTTTAGAGCCTGTTCCATGCCCTTGCTACGTTAAGATTTGACTTGGTAAACATATGTAACAGTCCATGAAACCACTGCAATAACATATGCAGATATGGAAAATGCTCACATTTGTGTCAGGGGCCAGGGAGAAATGATTTGTAACACATTTGAACTCAGAATGTTTTTGGAGGTTGGACTCAATTTTCAGCTTGTTTATATGTAACTATCAATGGCATCTTTTCAAAGTACTAAGTTTGTCCCTTTATTCTGTTTGTGTCTGGCAACAATTTTTCCCTTGCTTTTTATAGTTTCTAAAAATATGTCTTGAAATCCTCAAAATACATGAAAGCAAATTCCCAGCCAGTTTCTCACTTGAGCATATTTGCAAGGGTGTTATGATTCTAAAAATAATATTTATGTTTAATGTGTCCTGCTTTGAGATTTGTACAAGAGGTTTTATGGCTTTATGGATTGTTAGCATATAGGATTATATAAATTTTTAAGACTCAAGCCAATCCTAAATAAATGTCAAGGCAGTTATGAGGAAAAATGTAATAATTTATGTGGGCTACTATGTCTAAACATTGTATAAATATGGTGAAATCTTTAAGCCCTGCCTTTGATAAGAGTCGACATAGCAGTTAGAGTCTGTTCAGGAATTTTATAAAAGAACCAAGCCAAAATCACTAGATTTGTGAATCCTCGGATTTATAACTGTCCACATCAAGAATATTGAGTGCCAACTAAACCTTCACAATAATTGCTACTTTTACATAGTTTTCAAACAAACAAACAAAAAAACTCCATCACAGTCTCTTTTCACGGCTCATGTCCATGCTTAGTGTAGTCCTGGTCATAATCTCATTGCTTCATTCATATATATTTTTCTTTGATGGTATAATATTATAATAAAGGAAAAATTAGCACTCACTTCTGTTTTTAATAATTAGGAAGAGATCATTACTGTTTAATTTAAGAATTAATGTATCTTTAGATTTGCCTAGGGGGCCAATACAAAGGCCAGTTTCTTATCTCCTTCCCTTCTCTCTCCCTCTCAGCT
Organism: Peromyscus melanophrys; assembly: GCA_902168415.1. Classification (NCBI taxonomy): domain Eukaryota; kingdom Metazoa; phylum Chordata; class Mammalia; order Rodentia; family Cricetidae; genus Peromyscus; species Peromyscus melanophrys. Next base: position 7,779 of record CABHPR010106092.1, read on the forward strand.
GCTTCTATCTCCCTCCCTTTCTATGGTGGACTGTTTAGCCTTACTAAACTGATTTTCTACTGTAAGACTTGTTTTGCATTTTGGTTCTGACTTTCTGCTGCCTAAGCCTATTATGTAGCATTACACTTTCATAATATATGTGCATTTTAATATGCTTTTTAGTGAGCTACTGATACAGTATTAGGGAGTGGACAATGCATCTCAAAATCAATTATTGTCGTTGAGGTTTCTTATTTTATGTAAAGTTTACACTGTATGCTAACACTGTTTAAAATCATTAGAAATATGAAGAGTGATATTTCTGTATTGACAATTACAGGGAATTAGTTGATGTTATCTGTTGAAAGGCATAGATTAATAAAAGTGTACTTCCATGACAACAGTCATTCCCCTTTGCTCTCACAGCTACAGTTATAATTATCAGTTGCATTCACTCAGTCACTATTGACTAGCTATTTTCTACACTAAATGAAGAAGCCAAAAAGTTCCAAGTCTGCAAAGGTGGACTGTCAGCTTAATACATATTAAATTTGAAGGTCCCCCTTAAAGAACACACCTTGACAATTAACACTTGAAAAGATGTCATTAAATTTAGTCCAAATCACAACCCTGAATGAATTCCAAATGTCATAATTCTGCATATGGAGATTTGAGATCAAAACCTTTAGTGTAGCATTAACTGAAGACTGAAATCTTAAATTCCACAATCATTAAACATTAAAACATTGAATAATGAAATCTTGAAAATTGCAGACTGTAAAATAATGGAAGTTGAAATCTAGGGAAAGGATTGTCATTTTTATACTGCATAGATGTTTTAGCTTAAGTGGAATGAACACCTCAAAAACTAATAGAGCATATTTTGGACTGTGTCTGCAAGGGGTTTCCTGTAAACATTAGTGTGTAATTCTGGTTGACCAGTAGCTCTACTTTCAAATGAACAGAAATGGGACAGCAAGATGGCTCCAAGAGTAAAGGCATGTGCTTCAAAACCTGGTAATCCTGGGTCAGTCCTTGGGATCCACAATGTAGAAAATAATTGGCTCGCAATGTTTTCCTCTGACCTTAGCATGAGTGCTATGGAAAGCACAGAAAATAAATAAATATTTTAGGGTGGAAAGAATAGATTACAAAACCTTTAGGCCCCAACATTCCCCAAGTACAAGTGTAAAGAATGTTCCTAAGATTCAGAACAAGTGTCAACACAAGTGAAAATAACAAGCAATTCTCCTGCCCAGTTGTTCAAGCATGTATTATTTTGTGCCTTCAAGCATCAAGCAGTTAGTACTAAGGATGCCTTTAAACATTCCACTCAAAAGAGAATAAAAATAGAGAGTCTCAGTCTCCCCATGAACCAAATACACACAACTATGAGAAACCCTCATTGTTGTAACATAACCATTAGATGATGACATCTATGTAGTTAAGGATTTTACTGTTGCAGAATGAACCAAAGAAAACATCCAACTCAAATACTCCTGTCTTCTTTACTCTGGGGTAATAGTAGATTTATTGTTATTTTCTGTTATTGGATATTATTAGAAATTTCCAATACTACCTACACTTAAAAAAAGTTATACATGAGCACTCATTTGTTCTGAAAATTCTAAAAGCCATCATTCACTTTTGTATCCTTTACTTCAAAAGTTAAGGCTTTTTTTGACTGCTTAGTCTATCATGATGACAGACTTCAAAGTACTTGAATAATTTCAAAATTTGAGCATCTCCTTTGAGCTACTGCTATGGGATTGTCCACCATCTATCACCAATGAACTTTTCTTTGTACATTAAATCAATTTTTATTTTTGATTTTACTCCCTCTGCAGTATTTTAAGTTGTCTACACTTTTCCTTGTTTTTGTATCATATGTTTCATTTTTGTATTATTTGCAATTCCAGCAGCTTAACTAGGGCACAGATTTTTAGAAGGTTCTAATTTGTCTTATGATTGTCCATATATGACTCTCTAAAAGCTCATCATCACCTTATTTGGTATATATAATTTCCATATGACTGTAAAAGTTCATCATGACTAAATACCATCATAATGCCAAATTTAGCTTTAAAAATTGTATTGAAACTTTCTCCATAAGTGGAAAGATGTGAAATCCAATATTTCACAGGAGTTCAGCTCTTTGTACAACTTACACAATTGTAACCCGTGGTGGATTTGATTGATCTCATTTAAAAAAGTAGTTGATCACCATATTTCAGATAATAGTAATTGCAAGCTGAGGGTAGATAATAGCAATCATTTTTATTATTATTTTGTCATTTAGTGTTTTGTTCTAGTTCTTTATTAATATGGATCATGTGTCACACCTGTTGTACTCAGTAACTGTTACCAGTACACCTGAATGTTCATGCTTCTAAATATACTTATGTTATTATTGCTTAATTTATCACATAAGGTGGTCAATGGGATATTCTGATGTGGTTTTATGTATTTATCACAGAAATCTTCCTTAAAAGTGCACAAACAACAATTACCTTTTAAATAAATTTTTGAAGGTTTTATTCTAAAATTTGTAGTGTGGAGATTTTAGACTATATATACCTTAATATTCCAGGGTTTTGACTTTAGGGATTATGATATTTGGGACTGCAGCTCTAGTCTCATCGATTCAAACCATGAGGCTGATTCCTAATGTAAAGAGAAATATGGATTGGCCTTGTTAGTGAGATTTGAATTTTTTTATGTGTGTGTGTGTGTGTGTGTGTGTGTGTGTGTGTGTGTGTGTGTGTCTGTGTGTTGCACAGAATGGTAATAAGCACTGATGGGGAAATATGACTTTACCACTGAATATTTCAAGTCAATGCAAAAAGCTTGTCAACAAATATTTAGAACAAAATGTATTTTAATAGGAAAATAAGCTTTCCACTTATTTAGAATCTATTTGTTGAGTGACACTGAGGGTAAGTTCGTTATCTTGCTGTGAATGTTCTGTTGCTTCATATGTCACCCTATCATCCAGTCTAGGCTTTGTGCTCTTCCCTCTGGGCATCGTTGTGCTCTACATTGCCAATGGGTGGCAATCCTAGGGCACCTCTTAATCCAAATTCATTTCCTCTCCCATTTTTATTGTGGGTCTCTCCATTGTGATTCTGTTCAACAAACCACCAAAATGTTTGCTAGAAACTGAACTGGGGTCCTCTGAAGGAATAGTATGAGGCTATCTCTCTAGCCTCACCTTCTACCCACATCTGGTCCAGGTATTCTAGCCTTTAGGTTATGAGAAAAGAGTATCTGTTTTTTTAAGCCATCTGATCTATGGTATTCTGTTATTGTAGTCCTAGTTAAAACTAGGACAGATTTCATATAATCTTGATCAATATTAAGTAAGAAAGTGGTTTGTATTCAGTTTTAATCCTTTCGTTATGGACCACATATTAACTAAAAACTTTTATGCATCAGGTTCCTATGTACTATTTCAAATAAAAGAAAGCAGTTTGGAACAAGACAAACAAGCTCCATGCTTTAATTCAGGGTGCCATCAGGACTAGAACTAAGACAGACAGACATACATTGACACAAATGAGTATCCTGAGCATTTCATTACTACAGTGAAAAACAGATTGAGATGATACTGGCAGGCTCTCGGAAGAAGTAGACGTGCTGAATCATTTGGCTTAATACATTGAAGAGAATCACTTCTGTTCATTGAAAATTCTTGGATTTCAGATTGCCATGCTCTCAAATAACGCTTCCTGTTCAGACCTCTTTGTTTTGATGGCTGATTATGAGAAGTTGTAGAGGAGATGTGGAATTGGTGAGAATGTGTTAGAATAAATGTATAAACCTCTATCTCCTTGCTAAGATCATAGTACTTTTCTTTCCTAGTGAGTGCAGAATGTGCTAGTGATAATTCTTTTCCTCTTGGGACTCCAGTCATATTTTTAGTCTTATGGGGAGAGTTGGATCCCTTGTCTTTGATAGCATTTTCAGACTGCCATTTTGATCCTGTACTCTACAGGCTACCTGTTTGTAGCATACCTTGCTAGTACCAAAGCCACTTTACTTTTTAAAAGTCTGTGGTTGGTATGTGAAATAAATAAAACAAATTCTTAGTAAAGAAAAACCTCAACTCCAATATCCTACATGAGTCAGCTTCCCTTCCTATTTGTTCTTTGTGCAACAACTGTTCTGCTTCTTACCTGGCATTCTCATTTCTTGGCATACAATAGCAAAGAAATAGTAGTCCTAGGCACTCCTTTGACTTGAAATGTGTGAAGATTGTGAGAATACTGGATGCTGGGTAATTGCTTGTAAAATGTAGTTACTACTACATAATTTCAAAGATTAAGACTGACAATTCATTTTTAGCTTATGTTTCCTAGTAAAGATCTTGGCTGTGAATTTAGGTGGCTTACCAGAGGGACTAGAGGCTCAAGTGAATCCTGTAGGAAAGTGCAAAATAAATGTACATGCATCTTTCATAGCTTTTGACATGGTAGATAGTCAGTATAGGTTTGTTAAATCACATCGTGAATTATATCTCCAGGGATTTTTATTTATCATTCAGATTTATTTAGTTGACAGTAATTTGCATCAAGTGATCTAATAAATTTATATTATTTCATACCAAGAAGTTGAAAAACGCAGTTGTTAACTTTGTTATTAATTTAAAAATATACACAGTCATTGGGTAGAGTATTTACCTAATGTGCATGAGGTCCTATGCTCAATGTACAGCACAGAATAAGCAAATACATATTAATGATTTAGCTGAGTGCTAGGTTTTGGCCCACTGTTTAAAATATTATAAAATTATATTTAATAATAGCATCATAACATAACACTAGGCTGTTTAATTTTCTGTCAAGGGGATGATGGGAAAACAGCTGAGTGCTGAGAAGCATCCTTGTACACCACTAATTTGATGTCATTCTAGTACAGCCCATTCCTCCCCAGTCCAAGGCTGTTTCCTAAGAACTGAATAAGAACGTAAGTGTCTCCAGACATTGCCAGTCTTCAGCTCTTCAAGTATATTCCTTTCTACTTCTCTGTCTTCTCCCACGCTGCCTCCTGCCTCCTGACCCCTGTGCGTGCGTGCGTGCGTGCGTGCGTGCGTGCGTGTGTGTGCGTGTGTTGCTCAAAGGGTACCCTCATTTCTTCCCAAAAGGGCAGGTTCACTGACTTGGTCCAAAACTGAGTCTATGTCCAACTCAACTTGAACCATCGGAAGATTCTTTTGGCAGTTACATGAAAGCTAGAATTCCTTGGAACTTGTGAACTGCTTATAAAGAGACACATGGCTCTATTTCCATATACCTGAGGCTTCGTACAGCCTCCAGGCTCCCTCAGTCTCTCTTCACAAGTACTTGCTAAATATTTCAAAAGTCCTCATGCCAGTCTTTTGCCCCAGTTGACCCTATCGTCCCTCCAGCCAGTCACCTTCCTTATAATGAGCTGTTTCCCACTCTTCCAGCACTTATTCTCTCTTATTGTCTATCTGTCTGTCTCTCCCTCTCTCTCGCTGTGCTCTATTCTCTATCTCTTGCTTGTCTCACTGCCCTTTTTTGCTATTCTCCTTTCTCTTGCATGGATAGCCCTGTCTGTATCCAGTCTGGTGGCCTTGTCCAGTCTGTCCCTTATTCTTTTTTCTGAGCTCTTCCAGGTGCCCCTGGATATTCTCTCTCTCTTATTCACAATAAAAACCTTCCTTAACAAAGAAGCAGTTGTCTTGGTAGTTTTCCTGCTGCCTCCCCTGTATTCAGCATATATGTTATCATCTCACATTAAAAACAACTACGTTCCACGAGTTTAGTAAAACTTGAAAACAGGCATGGATACTAGTGAACAAAATTTTAGTCTTTATGCTGGATTCACAACTTTGTTAATTTTTCCCCCCCGGGAGTGTGTTTCCTTATGTACAGATTGAACATCACCTTCATCTAGCGCTCAGAAAACTTAGAATCAAATGTCAACTGACAGGGGTCTTACAGGAAAACTAAGATGTATGATAAGAAAAAAAAGTATTACTAAGGAAAACTGAGAAACAAATTAACTTTGGTTGTCAGAAGAATACAAAAGAAAACAAGAAACAACTCTCAGAGGCAGCGTGTAAAATGAAACCCAAGCTTTTGAGGATAGATAATTTGAGATGAGGAGGGTGAAAGTCAGTGTGTATGGAAAAATTAAGAAGGATGTGCAAAGACCCTGGGAAATCTGCCTGCAATACACCACGTTTTTTACCCTTCTCTATTTTGGATGATTTCTAGCATCACTGTAAGTCTTATTCCACCATAAAGTGAACTCTGACATGCGAGAATCCCTCTATGTTTTTCTTGTAAATGTATGAAAATATATATTTTTACTTCTAGAGTCGATGCTGAAGTAGAAACTGTAGCAGAATCTTAAAAGTTCTTATTAATAAAATCAAACCTGAGCCAGGTATTGGGGTGAACACGGGAAGGTCAGAGACCCAGAACAAGCCACAGCTACCTCACCTCGCCAGATCCTCAGCTGGTCTTGTTTCCTCAGACTGGAGTCTCTGAGTCCTCATCCAGAATGGGTCTCAGCTGAATTGCTGCTCAAAAGCCTGAATGCTTAACCAGGCCAAATCCTTCTAGTTTCTGGTCCTCACGCCTTATATACCTTTTTGCTTTCTACCAACACTCCCTGGGATTAAAGGCTCACTTTCTGAGATTAAAGGCGTGAGTCACCATGCTTGACTGTATCCTTGAACAAATGGATTTCTGCCTTTGGAATGCTAGGATTAAAGACGTGTGCTACCACTGCCTAACCTCTGTTTAATATTGTGGCTGTTCCGTCTCTGACCCCAGATAACTTTATTAAGGTACACAATATTTTGGGGAACACAATACCACCACAAGAAACTATGCTTAGAAAAAACCCACAGAAAAGTTACATTATTAGTTATCACTTATACTTTCACATTTATATCAATACCAGCCACAATATTATATAATGAGTAGAGAGAATAGACTTATTTCATAATGTTTGGATTGTCATAAATTTGAATTTAAGATGAGTAGAATTTTGTAAAAAGCTTTGTCTTTTATCTTTCTATGTGACTATCCAGCCTCATTCCTATTACATTTCATTCTTAGGCTCAAAATCAACAACTTGTCAAGGTTTTTGTTTATGATTCTCATATTCTAAGATTGGCATGTAATCATTGTTTTAATTGGAAAACTATAAACATACCATATTCCATAAAGAACATGGACTGAGTCAGGACCCAATTTTGGTTCTTAAATAACATGTTTTGTTAAATAATCCCAGATGCTTCACGAACCTTACTTTTATTTCACATATTTAGAGAATTAACTCTATGGCAATGTGGCTTTTGCCACCTCCCTGGTCCTACATGAATCTGTGCAACTCTATGAAACTTTCATCTTTCATAGCAAGATGGATTTGATTATTTCTTTTGATAATGTCTAGTTAAATTTTTTATTTTGCCTTAAAATACTTGATTTCTGTCAGCATGTTTTCTCCTTGAGTTCATTATTCCTTAAGGGGACTTTTAGTTGCTAATTTTATACAAGCCTTCAAAGAGTAGGCATGTTGTCATTTAAATTTAAATAAGTAGTAGCCCTAAAGCTACTTCTCCATGTGATTTGATACAGCCATTGAGTAGTATTTTCAATCACAATCATATGAAAGGACAGCAAAACGTGTTACTTAGCTCACTCAATGACACAAGAACTAATCATTTCAGTCATGGTTATCAGATAGTTCTACTATGTGGGCATTTGCAAACCTAGGCTTATATATTCCTGAAAGTAAATAATGATGTTGTATTTTCTCTATGCTAAGTTATGTGACTGAAGAAGTTTTACCGATATAACTAAGGTATCTAACCCAATTGTGAGTTAATAAAAATGGAGATTATCCTGAGATGCCTGACCTAATTAAATCAGATCTCATTCATCATCAGCAGTTCAAAAATGAGTCTTCTGTTGACTTTAAAGAACTGAATTGCCATGGAAAAGTAAAGGTATGTGGTCATGATCTCTAGGACCTCAGAAGCCTCTGGTTAATATACAACTGGAAAGTGAGACCTAGGAACTTAAAATTGAATACTGAGCTCAAGATGAGAACACAGCTTGACTTACACTTTGGTATCAGATGTATGAGACCTTGAAAGAGAAACTGTCTGCATTATAGCTTTACTTCTTACATCTAGACAACATGAAATAATATGTGATGTTTCCAGTCATTGTATTTATGGTAACTTGTGGAATCAAAGAATAATATTTATGTGGTTTTCTTTGAGAATGTCATTACCGAAGTAACAGGAACTTGACCCAATTTGAAATTCCAAGCAATTGTTATCTGTATTTAATTCTGGGCTTACAATCCATTTTACACACACACACACACACACACACACACACACACACACACACACACAAATTTATATGTATACCAGGGACATGTAACTCCTGAATCTGTCATCCTCTAATCTACAAAGCCCTGGAAACTTAAACATGTGTCGTAATAGCTATTGGAATAAGCACTTTCCGGAAGAAAACACACTTTCCGGAAGTTTTTATCAACACTTCAAGAACTGGTAGAGAAATATGAGATAAAATAGAAACCATTGTAAATAGCTGTGCTCACTGTTTACATTTCCAAGCACACTTGAATACTCTTAGATTTTACCTGTGGTGTAGACTATCACATCCATTTATTCCATATCTTTGCAGCATTTCTCCTTTACTCTTGAAGTTGGTCATTTCCTTGCCAGAAAAATATCAGAAACATTCCTTGGAATATCTTTTAAATTTTATCAGCAATAAGATCAAGGGTCTAGTGAATAACTGAAGTTAATATCTAGACATAGATCTGTAGTGCATTTGTAACATTGGAAGTTAAAACGAATTAGAAAAACTTTAACTTTGCAACATGGTACTGTTAAGCCAAAGTCCTTTTTTATAAAAGCTACAAAATGAGAATTTTTAGCTAATGAGTGAGACTTGGCAGGACATAAATGGAAATATGCTTCATTGGCCAATATGTTCTGGAGGCATATGAATGTCCAAATAGATGATGCGCAAAAGAGTGTTTTTGACATTAAAGTGCCTCCAAACATTTTGATCGGGAATTTGATTGCCATATGTCTGTATCCTCTAACTTAAATGGTGAACAGACTCCAGGTCTCCAGGGATCTCCTACTTCCTGGCAGCTCTGACTCTTATCATTAAGCTCCGTGGCTTCCAAAATGAGTTGTTTTCCCTTCTTCCATAATTAGGCATGCATGTTTATTATTTAAATATATGCTATTTGGACTTTGAAGTAAGGCAAGAATTGATTGAAGTTCAGTCTTAGGAAGAGCAGCCATGTTTAGTGTTTTGTCCTGGCTTGCTTCTGGATATGATGGTCATGTAATTTGAATACTTTTCAATTATGTGTGATAGACTGTGTATGCACCTGCATGTGTGCTTATGAATTGATACTGTTTCTCCTCTGCTGTCTCTGATTTTACAGACAGGGTCTCTTGCTGAACTTGGAGCTCACTGATTACCTGTAGTAGCAAAACTAGGCCAGTGAGGCCATTAAGAACATCTTGTCTCTTTCTCCTTATGCTGCGATTAAACAACCCCCTTAGTGCCAATCATTCTAACTCAGGTCCTCATTGTTGAACAGTAAGCATTTGATCCACTTGTCCATCTCCCCAATCCAACACTTTAATAAGAAACTTTCTTTGTAGAGATTCAGTTTTAGTTAAAACTGTCCATTCTTCACCTAAAAACACAGGTTATGATACTCTAAATTGCACAATGTATCATTTTTATATTTGTTTCTCTTTCTAACCTTTTAAATGGAAAGCATTTGAAACAACTTGGGCGTGCATTACAGAATGATATGTGTTTCATTTGTTTGAATGATATCACCTTATTTAATAAAATATGCAAATTCCATAAAAGGTCAACCTCTGAATTTGGGCTGAAAATATTTTGGCTGAATACTATTCTAATGCATTTTCAGATCACCTCAAATATGTAACGAAGGATTCATTTCAGTAATATCTTTCTTACCTTACCTCGTGCTACATTTTTATTATAGCATGAATTTATTTAGAATTTACAAATGTTCTGAGGTAGAGAACATAGCTCAGTGGCAGAGTGCTTGAATGAATGTGTGAGGTCTTAGATTCAATCTCAAGTAACATACACACACACACACACACGAGAGAGAGAGAGAGAGAGAGAGAGACAGAGAGAGACAGAGAGAGACAGAGAGAGAGACAGAGAGACAGAGAGACAGAGAGAGACAGAGAGACAGAGAGAGACAGAGAGAGACAGAGAGAGACAGAGAATGCAAAATGTTTTGCATATATTATTTATGATATGGGTGTCTTAAGGAAGAGTCACCTTTCCATTTGAACTAATTTTCTAGACACTCTTGAATTCATTGTAAGTATCAAATTGTAAAAGTTTAAATTAAATCAATATACTTTAATTTTAAATGGCTTTTGAGTCTTAGAGAAAAAAGTAGAAATAGGAGGTCTAGTGTACCTTGTGTTATTTTATGTTGCAAATTGTAGTTTTCATTTTCTTTTTGTATTGTCTATCCATTGAATATCTGCTTTCATTAACTTGAATGTCTAGGGTCTCATTAAGGATTCCTAAGAACTATGAAATAAATTTCCTAATTAAAAGGAAGTATAATATATTGATTTCTGCAGCACAAAAGGCCACTGTGCCTTCTAGGCAGCAGTAGAAAGGATTCAATCGAGACCTCAAATGCTATAATTGAAAATAAAGGTTTTTATATTTAGTACCTCACCTATTGTAAAGGGAGAAATTCTCTTGCATTAGGCTGCTAGAGGCAATAATTTCATATTTGATAGTGTCTAGTCTCACTTAAGTTATATATCAATGTAATGGCTTCCTGGCTGTCAAACACTTATGAGTACAATTTTGAATGATGTCAATCCTTCAATTTAACAAAGGAGATAGTATAGCTCAATAGATTCTGTATATTTAAAGTGTATAGAGTTTAGCGGTGCCTGACTATGAACACTTGGATGACAAAGAATGACTGTTTAAATCAGAGAAGCATTAAGTTGGCTGCCCACTGGCTGTGCAGCACAATCCCAATAAAGGAGCATGAAATGACCCTGTTTCTCCCTGTGGCAAAATGCCATGCCCGACATCTGTGGAAACCGATGCATGCCCAAATCCCTAAGATTCTGATTTGAAATTTCCGTTATTCCATCGAACTCCTTTCTCAAAATCCAGGTGTTGTGGTTACAGAAGAAAAACAGCTGTGACTTTACCTCAGAGGTCAGAATGTGCAGTACTCCAGTTTGCATGCAGAATGAATTTAGAGAATATTAGTCTATTGTCAAGGGGAGGACAGCGTACTTGCAAGAGTCATCTGTATTGACTCAAATGAGGAAGTGTACAGAAATACATTATTTATTCTTAGTGAGAGTTCTGCCATGCCAGTTTCAAGCCACATGGTGTACATAATTCTTTCCTTAATGGGTTGGTAAGTACATAAACCTGTTTTGCAACTATTTGGTCTCCAGGTTATCCTACCTGTCATTTGTCTATGTGTCTGTCAGTCTGTCTACTAACTATCCATTCTTTCATACATTTATCTATCTTTTCTTTCTTAGAAGCATGCCTTGTAAAGATTTTTTTGTCGGTAGAAGCAGTCTTTATCAGAATTATATTATTAAGAGATTTTGATTTAATTTCCTCATAGAATAGCACTACTTAGAATATTATCATTTTGCAAAAGCATAAAAAATAAATTTCTTGCTAGTTTCTCATTTGATTAAATCTTCCTTTTTTCCTTTCCATAGTATCATATGCAAACCTTTCTAATGTTTACTGTCTATTTGATCACAAAAATAACCATGAGATTATCCAGAAACCACATTTGTTTAATTTCTCCATCCTTTTTTTCTCCTAAACACAGTTTCTTGGAAATGGAGCTAAAGAGACATGGGTTGAATTAATGGCAGAATATTGACTTTTTAAGAATTTGCTTATTTCAGAATATGAAAATTTTTGTGTTATAATTTAATTATACAATCATGCATTCATACTCTCTGCTGGAGACACTACACATCTTGCTTACTCTTCAACTGATTCATGAAAAAAAATATTGTGGTTTCTCTGAGATGATGAAGCTAAGGCTTTTACAAGTTAAAAATCCTAGTTAGATTCAAACGCCTAGATGGCACATCTAGGATTTAATTCAGCAACATCTGCTTGGAGTATAGCATGTGAAATGCTGAAGCGTGTGCCATTCTGGTCTTCTTCCTTGTGGACTCCCAGGCCAGTGGAATGTTCACTGTACTTGATTTTGTCATGATCATTAGTTTTCTTCTGCTCTAAAATATTAAGAGAAATTATCTTTATTTTCCTGAAATAAAAGCTTTACATTTCAAGATGTGACAATTTATATTCTCTATCACTGCTAAGGTGATTCTAGAACATTCTATCAGTCGAAGTCTTTGAGTAACTGCAACAGCATAGCCTCAATTCTGGTTGGGGTAATGAGTATAAAGTGAAGTAGGAAAATGAGTTAGACTCTTGATATTCAGGGGTCATTTACTCCTGCATATCAACTTCTTCCGTGCTAAAAGATACTCCAAAAAATTTGTTCTGAAAATATCACTTCACACCTGTTTCTTGGCTTACCAATAATTTCTGTGGTATATCAATCTATTCTCAGATGCGTGACTCAGATATTCTTCATTCATATGTCATAATTGTCAAGGGGTTGATTATTATTGGACAAATGCCATTGGATGATTCAAGGGAGCTTTTACTACATTACATTTGGATCTTTTACTACATTACATTTGGATCTTCCTAAAAGTGCACTTTCTGAAATACACTCTAAAATATAATACACAAAAAATCTCTGACAGTGGATTAAAAAAAGAATCCGAATTTTAAATTCTATCTTGCAGAAACCCTATGTAAAATTTGAAAATTGGTGCCATGCATAGCAACAGACAGGACTTACTTGTATCATCAGGTACCTCACTTCCATATATTTTTGGTAAATCATGAGCATTAACAGATCCAAACAATTTGCAGTGAAAATTAAACTTTTAAAAGTGTTTCCATTTTCAAGATACAATGAACCAATAATGAAAAGGCATAGAGAAATGAAATTGAGCTTTAGAATATCATTGCCTTAGAATCATATGTTGTGTGGGTGAGAGTCCAAGGAATATGTCTTCATTATGTAAATAAATATATGCAAAATATAGATTTAAAAGGAAAAACTATTATTTGATATGTCTTTCCAAACTGTCTTTTATTCTCACAACACACAATGTAATGATATACATTAAAAGTAAGAATCTAAGAGGTGCTGTTTACTTTTACTTTTTTTTTTGATAACGCTGTCATGCTACAATAGTGACTAACAGATAATCTGCTCATAATGCATTCCAGTTTTTAAGTTTATGATTAGCCTCTGTGCTGCCCCTGAAAACACATGGAAGATAAGGGTGAAGGGCACTTCAGCTACCTACTAACATGAACCCAACTGAGTTTAAGTTCCTGAAATTTATGTTCGTAATCAACATATTCCTGTTATCATCTCCAAGATAAGCATGAACTCTTTGTGGATGAGAACAACACCTTCTAGAAAAGCCACACAGGCAGCAATGGAAACCAGCACTGTCCAGGTCTGAAGCTGTCACACTTTCTAACTGCATTTCTGCAGGAGGATGATTGTTTTGATTATTCAAGGAAAAAAAATCCTTTGTTTTCCAGAATGAGAAACTTCTAATTAGAAAAGTGAACATGTCTTTTCTTCCTCAGTCAGTGATACTGTCAAAAGAGCACTGAATTGGAACAAAAAAACTTCCAGAATTTATGTACCTTGTAGAATACAGTAAACTCTGTAGCCTTAGACTTTGTCCCTGATTGTGTTTGAAGGTGGTAGTTACTTGAAGTCTATACATTGCACTATACAAAGAATCTTTCAGTTCTATTTTACTATAAAGTTTAAGAACACTTAACCAGCCCATACAACTTAAAATCCAAACCTGTGATTATAGAAGATACACTGGTATATACTGATATTTCACTTTACCTTTATTGAATGACACTGTTTCCCACTCCTTCTATCATTTTATAGAGTATTCTAGCCAAGAAAAAAAGGCCTGATGATTTTACCCACCCAGCTATTGCAAGCATGTCTCCACTGCTTACTGTAAGTCATCGTAGTTCAAATGACATCTAGGGACTCATATATTTTGGTTTTATTATACATCACTAAGAGTAATTATGCATGTGCAAAATAATTGCAGATAAATGATCATTAAGCCGAATGGTTTACTTTATTGACATGGGACACTAATAAGGATAAAGCAATGTAAATTTTTCTTCTATGAGTGATAAAAGATCATGCAGATTTCTTGTTAGAATGACGCTGGGCTGAAATATGGAATTCTGGCTTGGTTATAAATAAGGAGCATGCTCTTTGCATTGAATTGGTATATAGCCAAATAAGCTGCATTCATTTGCCTTTCTAGACAGTCAGAGTTGAATTCAGAAGTAGCTAATTGCCTTGGGGACCTTCCTTTGGCATCTTGCCCAATGGTACTCTTCGTGGGAGGAACAGCTTCACACACAGAGCTTAAAAGCATCTGGGTTGCTGTTCTGAATGCTACTGCTGACGGATTTACCATCTGCCTTTGAGAAAGACAGCAGTCTAGGGAACTTTGATACTAAGCATCCTCATGATAGCCTTTGACAGTCAAAAGCCTTCATTAAAGAAGAGATTAAAATAAACTGTGCAAAAAGCAACCAAACAAATAGGGCCAGTTTTATATTTGATTATTTACAAATATAATGTAGAAATAAACTGATAGCAGATGACTTATTGAGGACTAACTGTTGGCTGGTGTCATTTGTTTTATAATTCACATATTTTTTATGGGCAGTCACATATTTCAGGAGTGCAACTTTATCTGTATCTTAATGATTAAGAGTTTAGCCTTTCAGAGTAAACCAATTAGCTCAAGCTTACTTCAGACACAGAACTAAAAATGAGAATTTAGATATTTATAATCAGTTTACAATACTGTGCATTTATTTAGATACTGAATTTTAATGAATTAATTTATTTATTTTACCTCCTGACCCTAATTTTCCCTCTCTCCTCTCCTCCCATTCATTCCCCGCTTCCCTGTGCTCCCCCCCCCCCCCCCCCACCGTCCAATCCATTCCTCCTCTGTTTCTGTTCAGAAAAGGGCAGGCTTTCCATGGGTTTCGACAAAGCGTAGCATATCAAGTTGCGATAAGACTAAGCACCTCCTCTTGTATTAAGACTGGACAAGGCAATCCAGTATGCAGAATAGATTCCCAAGAGTCAGAGGAAATGTTAAGGACAGTCACTGCTCCCATTGTTAGTACACCAAGCTACCACAACTGTCACATATATGGAAAGGGCCTAGGTCTGTCCCATGCAGGCTCCCTGGTTGTTGGTTCAGACTCTGTGAGTTCCTATGAGTCATGTTAGTTGTTTCTGTGGGTTTTCTTGTGATGTCCTTGACCCCTCTAGATTCCACAATCCTTCCTCCCTCTCTTCAACTGGATTCCCTGAGCTAGCCTAACGTTTGGCTGAGGGTCTCTGCATCTGTTTCTATCAGTTGCTGGATGAAGGCTCTCTGATGACGGTTGGGGTAGTCACCAATCTGATCACATGGGATGGCAAGTTCAGGCTACCTATCCACTATTGCTAGGAGTCTTAGCTGGGGTCATCCTTGAAGATTTGGAGGAGTTTCCCTTGCATGAGATTTCTACCTGACCCCCAAATGCCACCTGCTTTTACAGGCATCTCTTTCAGTATTCTTCCCTTCCATGAACCTCCCAACCTGATTCCTCAAGTTCTCATCCCTACCCACCCCCAGTCCACCCAAGAGGTATCTCCTCTTTTCCCTTACCAGGGAGATCCATGTGCCCTCTTCCCGCTGGACCATTTTGTTATCCAGTCTCTCTGGTTCTGCGTATTGTAGCATGGTTATCCTTTACACTACAGCTAATTAGATACCTAATTTTTATTCATTTTCTTTCATAGGAAGGTGATGTCCTGAAATGTCTTGATATGGGTTGAATATTTTGTAAGTGACATATCCACACACTCCTTTCTATACCAATAGATTATGATATTTGGATAGATTACTCATGAAATGCCTGTGTTGAGATAAAGGCTGAAAGAATATTCCGTTGCTCATTAACTTCTCCAGAGGACATTTTTCAATGGATATTTCTGCCTGTTATCTAAAATTGTATCTCTCAGGTTGGCCCTGAGATGAATCATGCATGTAAATTTCTATCTCACTTGTGAAACACCCTAAGCACTCAGCATAGTGATGTGAAAGTACTTAGAAAACTTTAAAGATCTATCAGATCAGAAGGAAAATACATTTAGGTAGAACAATGTTCATTAATATTTGTAATTTATAGAGTAGAGTCCTATCACTGTTTTATCTTGCTTTCATGGGGGATGGATAAAATAGTCTCAGCAAGTGAGATGCAAAAGGGCATGCTTAATCATGCTTCCACACACACAATCATACACACCAGTTTTCTTACATTTACATATTCTTGGGCTGAGCTTTAATCACTCAAGTGTGGATCATCTCATTAATGTGGTATCTATGTTAACATTAAATGGTATTTTAATTTAGTGTCCCTAAACAGAAATGCATAGGTACATTTAAAATTGAATTGCATCCTTCAAAATTGCTCTCTGTGGACATTTCCTTCTGTTTTGTAAAAGGCAGACACATTCCAGCTGTAAGCACTTGCAGGTGGAATGCACAGCATGACCGATATTTGCCCTGCTTTCCTTCCCCTTGGGGAAATCTACCAACCTGGTTGCAGACTGTCAGTTGGAAGATAGAATGATTTATCACCAGCCTGTGGCTGTTTATACTAAAGTGCATATAGCCAAATGGCACTGGAGGAGAAAGTGGAGTGGAAGATATTGATTCATAGTTTTTAGGACCATCCCTAAAACCCACAGGCACAATCAATATTGAGGATATTGAGTTTATTATTCAAAATATGCAGTACACCAATGAATAGGGGGAAAACTGAAAACAATAACATGGCCTTAAATATAGAGAGAAGGCAACACACAAAGATGACTTGCAGGGGTTTGAAATTCACTGTTTAAAATTTCCTAGTATAAACAGATGCATATTTTCTGGTTATATATGAAGACTTTTGATTTTTTTCTGTATCAAGCCAAGAATCAGATTAAAGCACTGGATAAATATAAAGGTGTTAATATGACAAGTCCACAAAAAAGAGGGATAAACACATGCATCAATTAAATAGTAGATAATGCAGGTGCATAAGCATATTTCTTGATTATGTTTAGCTGATAAGAACCAAGTCACACGAGTCGAAATTTTAGCAAAATAGGAGAAATTCTAGGACTGAAATATACTTGAAGAAAAACCCAAATTAAGCTGCTTCCTAGGTGTGCCTCTCCAAATAAGAGGATTAATGTTGCTATGTCTCTAATTTCTCAGCTGGAAGACAGAATAATAACATCAGTTTTAAGGGGATAATGTTTCAGCTCCTTTAAGTGCAAAGGAAGTGATTGCCATGTGGGTCTTGTTAAGCCTGAGCTGGTTTCTGAAGATCCTGTTTGGAGCTAAATCACTCAAGCACCTTAGGGTGGAGCTGAAGTCCTCCCTGAGCTTCTGCACTGCGGTCTTCCACCACGATGATGGACGGTGTTTTTTCTTCCAGTTTTCTGTCAGTTACGGGCATTGACCAGAACACTCATACTGATGCTACTGTCACCAGCAGACAGTGTATGATGATCCCATAAAAGTGACTTCATAGCAGTCATAACAGCGCACAAGGCACCGCTCACAAATGCTCATGCTGTTTGAATGAACTCTTCCTCCACTGTCAGTCATGTAGAAGTACGGCTCTCACAGTCAAGCACTGGGAATGTGTGATTATGATACGCATCTATGGGCTAGATTTATCTACTCTCATATACTTCTATTTTTTTAATTTATTTATTTTTTAAAAAGTTTTTTTTTTTTCATTTTATATACCAATACCAGTTCCCTACCTCCCCCACCTCCTCCCATCCCACACCCCCATCCACTCCTGAGCGAGGGCAAGGCCTCCCTTGGGGAGTCAACAAAGTCTGACATACTAAGTTGAGGCAGGACCAAGCCTCACTCCACTGTGTTAAGGCTGAACAAGGTATCCCACCCTAGGGAATGTGTTCCAAAAATCCATTTCACGCACCTGGGATAAGTCCTGGTCTCACTGCCAGGGGCTCCCCAAACAGATCTAACCACACAATTGTCACCCACATTCAGAGGCCTAGTTTGGTCCCATGCATGTTCCCCAGCTGACAGGCTAATATACTTCTTAATTGTTAGAGTGTATATTTTCTACTTAAAAACGAAGAACAAAAACAAAACATGAAGCAGATTCTTTATAAGGCATTCTAGATGAAGGCATTGTTGTCATAAGGGAGGGTGGTTCTAAGTGTGTTAATTCCCAGAGACCTTCCAGTGGGACAGTATACACTAGTGAAAGCAGTAACATTGGTGATTTTGATCCAGCATAATTCCAGGCCAAAAGGTCACTGATTCTTAGTTTTTAAACAAAAGCCTGAAAACAATTTAAAAATCCTATAGACTATGAACAGAAAGACAGAAAAAATAGGTTTTATTTTTCAAGCAGCACTATATCTACATCTATATCTATTTATATTTATTTATTTATTTCAATTATATAACGAATCAAAAAGAATATAAGCTTATAAGGTTAAATGCTAGAATAATCTGAGCTACTAAAGGAGAAAGTTGTAAATAAACTGAGTGTAGCCTAAGTGGACCATACTAACGCAGTTCGTAATAGTGGATGTCACCATCTTAGGTCCTCATATTCCCTCATAACTGACTCCCTGACTTTTACAGAACAGCTTATGGTCTGAAAAACTCCATATGCTCATGTGCCTTTTTGACATTTTTGGTGTGTGTGTGTGTGTGTGTGTGTGTGTGTGTGTGTGTGTGTGTGTATGTGTGTGTGTATGTGTGTATGTTTTCTTTGGAGATATATATATATATATATATATATATATATTCTCCGCTTTATTGTCACTAAGGTCCAATGGGCCGATTTTATAAGACATGCACTGTTTTCCCAGTTTGTCATGGCTGTCTTCTTGAAATACTAGCATTGCACTGTAATTTTCATGTATGTTTTATTTGATATTTGCTGTTCACCTCACTCCAAAACAGCACATCATCTAAAGCATTTGCTCTATTCAGTTGATAACCTTTTGTGGATCCTTTTGAGTGTGAGCCAGTGGCCCCCATTTTAGTCTTGATGTCTTCTTCACTCTATGATGATTTATTGATACACTTTGGCTTGATGGCTGAAGCTATTAGCTAAGGTGCACATGTAGCTGAGGAGAATGTATGGTGGTTAATCTCAAAAGAGGTATTTCTCAAATGTATTTTTCGATAATTTAAAATCTTGGCAAATGATCATGATGTACCAGTTCCAGAAGAGTAATTAAAATCTTAAGTAAATGACTGTCATTAGGATTTCTTCAGGAAGACTTCAGTATGAATTCAATCAAGTATTCTTCCCCATCCTGATAATCACATTTAAGTAATGCTTTGTTTAACCAAAGATGTCAGCAATGAAAAAAAAATAGTGAACTGGTTTAATCTGCTCCATAGTAAGCAAATCAAAGATGTACCTCATTTGTTCCATATGAGCGAACTTGTTTATTACTACTTCTATTCATTTCTATCTATATTTCTACTTGGTAGTAGTATTCACAGTGTGACTGTATCCCAATAGAAAACACTGTGGTGGCAGTTCTCTTTCGGTTCATGATCCAATGGTGTCCTAGGTAGTTACAACTGTCACCTTGACACAAGCCAGAGAAGTCTGAGAAAAGAGTTTCAATTGAATATTTGCTTAGATCACACTGGACAGTGGGCATGGATGTGGGAAGTTGCCTTGAATGTTAATTATTGTAGGAAGATTTAGAATACTGTAAGTCAAACTATCCCAAGGCAGGTGGTCCTGGGCTGTAGGAAAATGTAAAATAATCATGAGCTTGCATACAAACCAGCACACAACACCCTTCATGGTTCTTGCTTCCAGTCCTCCTTACCTTCTTGCTCTGACATCTCTCAATGATGGACTGTGTCCTGGAAGGGTAAGTAAATCTTTGCTAAGTTCCCTTTCCCAACCACCCATCATGGTTTGTTACAGTGTAGCTAGAAGATTTCCTGTGTCCTGGCCAGCAGTCAGAACAAATCCCTCCCACTTGCATCCTGCATCCCGCAAGTAAACATGCAGAGGCTTATATTAATTAGAACTGCATGGCCATGGCTCAAGCCTTTTGCTAACTAGCGCTTATATGTTAAATTAACCCAAAACTATTAATCTATGTATTGCCACATGTTCCGTGGCTTTACCTGCGTCCCATTACATGTAGCTCTTTGGGTGGCTCCTGGCATCTCTCCCAGCCTTCTGCCTGTCTCTCTCTTTGAATTTCCTACCGGCTTCTAAGCTGCATTGCCATAGGCCAAAACTTTATTAATCAACCAATCAAAGCAACACATATTCACAGCATACAGAGACATTCCCCCATCATTACAGCAGCAGAATGACACTAAAACACATGGCCTGTCACTAAATAAAACAAATCAATATTTTTTAAGAAATAAAATATTAATGTATTTCAGTATACTACTGCCTAGAATATGTTGTCACTGATCTTTGCTTCTTTGTAGTTGATGCTGAAATTTTGGTGACACAGGAAATATTTAAAACATATTTATAAATTTACCTATATTTCACTGAGGTTTAAAAATATAACTTATATTCCCGTTAGTCCACTACCCTTGTTCTGCCAGAAAAAAATACTTAAATAATTAAAATATTTAATGGATTAAACTAGGTTGTACAGTGTTAGAATCTAGTAGATGGAAGCCTAAGCAGGAAGATAGCAAGTTCTATTTCAGGACAGCCTAGGCAATAGTGACACTATATTTCCAATAAATAAATAAACAAATAGCTAGATAGATAAATAATAAATAAATAAATGGGGGAGAATTGAAGTGAGAAAATAATTAGCAAGAACCAGAAGACTGTATTATTCTTAAAAAAATATCTGGAGATATTTAAAAATTAAAAGATAAACAAATTTCCTACCCCTGATGTCCACATGAAAGAGGTGATAAAATAGAATGAACTACTAGAATATAAATAAATAATTTCTTTAATGAATAGTGCTATGGTACAAAAGTAAACCTAGAAAGGCCATAGGATACTGGAGACAGGTAGTGCTTATTCTAATGTAGATAATCTGCAGTGCATCCATGAGAAGATCAAGAAACCTAGAGGGCTGAGAAGTATGGAGCCAATTGAGGTTTAAGAAAAATAAACAAATTTAAATCTCATACAGATGGATATAATAAATCAGTCCTGAAGATTCCAGGGTATAGTTGAACATAGGCAGTCATTAAAATCTTCCTAATGAAAGTAACTGTACCCGGTCAGAAACAATGGGATGGATCAATTGTATGTTGTGGGAAATCTGGATGGAGGCTCATCAGTAACAAAGCAAATGATTTTCTAATTTATATGCAACCTGATTCATGGGGTAACATGGCTAGTTCCTCATAGAACAGAAGGGAATGTCTACCTTCCCAATCCTGCCCTGTAAGCTCTTGTTAGGGAATTTTACTTCTGTTTCTTTCTCTTTGGGGTCCTCGAGATTGGCAGAATTTTCCACCCTAAAACACGTCACTTTGGCAGGAGAATTATCATGAGTTCCCAGTACTTGAACGAATTGCAGATATAAGAAAAGGAGACATTTTAATCTAGAGACAGGAGGTGAACAGTCCCCTGTGAAAGATGTCCTCCTTGTAATAGGAGACACGTTGTTAAACTGCAGTCATAGCCCAAGAAAACCTGTTCGAACACTCTTGTTAGAATAATTCTTGTCTTACTTCAGTTTTCCAGGCATTTTCTTACATCCTGATGTTACCTTTCTGTTCTAGCTAACATGGAAGCATTTATACTTTACCACTGTTTGGAGTACTCTTTTCATTCAGAGGGTCATTTGTCATGTTAAAACACACTTACACACACACTAAAAATTACATGCTTTTCAGTTTTGTGTCAGTTGAAGTCTCTGCCCCATTGGAATTCTCTCAGTCATTACAGGCAAGATTTATATTCCTCTCTAGATCTATGGGAAAAAAAATAAAGATGAGCCCAGGGCAAACTCAGAAGTTAAAAGTCAAAGGCAACAGACACTGAGGGTATAAAAAGCTGGGGTCCATGAATCATTCTTTTTAAAACAAGTTATCCACCCAAGTAACTGACATTGGACTGTTAAGAAAGGACATTTTCTTATGCCACTGATACTTAGTTTTCTTTGTTATAACAGATATCTTTAATATTAATCAAATTTCTAGCATTAGTTAATTTCATTAAAAAAACAAACAAACCAAACTGTAACCTTCTTCCAGGGTGAACTGTCATTGCATAACCAGAGGAGAGCGAGAAGGAGAGGGAAGGGAAGGGGAAATGAAAAAGTGAAATAAAAATATCAAGTTAATTATGTCAATAGTAGGATAAAAAAATACAACAACAAATGCCATAATATCCCTTTAGTATTATCTGGAATTGTCTTAGAATTTCAGACATATGTGTATTTTAAACTAATGGTATGAATAATTAATGATGCTATCATTACTATCACAATTGAAGTATTTTAATGATTTCTTAGTACCTATTTTCTTTTTTTATTAAGAAATCATTTATTCATTCCACATACCAACCACAAAAGATCCCTCTCTCATCCCTCCTCCCGCTCTCCCCAGGATCCCCCTCCCAAGCTCATCCCCTATCCCCTCCTCCAAGAAGGTGCGTCCTCCCCTGGGGAGTCAGCAAAGCTCTGCACATCCAGCTGAGGCAGGTCCAAGCCTCTCCCCCTGCAACAAGATATGCAAGGTGTCCCACCATAGGCAATGAACTCCAAAAAGCCAGTTCATGCACCAGGGATAGATCCTTTTCCCACTGTCAGGGGCCTGTCTAACAGACCAAACTACACAACTGTCTCGCCCATGCAGAGGGCCTGGTCCAGTCTCATGCAGGGTCCACAGCCGTTGGTCGAAAGTTCACGAGTTCCCACTAGCTTGGTTCGGTTGTATCTGTAGCTTTCCCCATCACGGTCTTGATAACCTATGCTCATAGAATCCCTCTTCCCTCTCTTTGACTGGACTTCCAATACCTATTTTAAATATCAAGTACTTTTACTTTTACCAGTGTGTGATATTTCCAGAATACCTGTTTTGGAAAACAGCCATAAATAATGTATTCCATGGAATGACATATGTGTATTTTAAATGCCTAGATTAAGAGTTTTCCTTTTATTTTCTTGGTTCTTTCTTTTGGTTTGGACTAAGCTTTGGTGGTTCTGCTTGCATTTGCTGATGTTTCTAAGTTTTGATTTGTGAGACCATTATTGAATCTGAACATTTCACTATCTTCCTGTGATCCTGGCCTTCACATTGAACATCACATCGTTCAATCTTTTATATATGCTGTCAACTGATTTAAATAGTGTATTCAATTGATTTTCAAGGTTGTATCTTCTCCAAATCCAACAAGAATTGTATATGTGTCTACAATCAATTTTGACCAATTGTTATTCAGAAACTTTTTAAAGTTACAAAACCCAAAGATTTGGGATTTTTATAATTTTTAAATAATTATGTCTTAAGTTTTTAAGTGGCTGGCATGTGATAATTTGAAAAGAAATCCCTTCAGACCTAATTTATATCTGAAGATTGATGGCAATTATTGTAAAACTGTTTCCTTTTGAAGATATTTAAGGATAAACTAAACCTTTTACCAAGAATATTATTAATTCCCCTTCAAAAACAACAAATAATAGCCCATGGGATCCATAATGATGATTCTAAAATCTTGAATTTTTCAGATAAGGAATAGATTGAATGAAGTAAGTGTTATAGGAACAGACTTTGGAAAGAAATGGGCATACAGGGATATATCTTCAAGAGCTACAGAGAGACTTCTGGATATGATTACAGACTAGAGACCCCTGCTGTATGAGCTGGGGAAGGAGAGAGTCATCCTGGATAATCATGAACTATATACCAAACAGAAAAAGAGTAACAGTTTAGGACACCTACAATGAAAGTCATTGGAAATCTAAAGAGGTCAGGCAATGCAGAGACAGGAGGAGAGCACAGTCTCAGCCATGCAATGAACTAACATGTAGAGGTGAAGGAGTAGCTGCTTCCGAAGTGTAAGCCAGACAGAATTATGGGTCATATTCTGTATCTGGGAGAAAAGCATGGAGGCACCAACTTCACAGAAAATATACTGTTAAGAATGTGGCTAATGTTGCAATCAGGCTATTCCTCCCCTACGTTGCTCCATATTGGATAAAATGGTACTTTTTCATTCTGTGTTTTGCCTTGAGAGACACTATTTGACAAATAACATAAGACTCCATTTTGAGAATGGAGGATGAGGTTGTACCTTGGCAGACATATAACCCATATCACCTGTCTGGTGCCACCCATCAGGGCCTGGTTGATAAATAGTTATTCCTAAAGGCAGAAAGTGTTTATTCCATACATTTATAAGAGGAAAGTGGGAGCAAAGGAATACATAATTATATTAAAATCATATCAGGCAAATAAGCTTGAAAACTGGTACATGTCATAATGGAAAATGATGCCTCTGGCAAGATAGGCGAGTGTAGTCATCTGCATACTACCAAGACACTCCTCAGTCAGTGACAAGACCAGAAGTGTCATGATGCACAATACAAGAGGGCTCACGTGGGCACAGCCTTGAAAGCCAATCCTTTTGAAGGTGCCTCTCATGCAAGGGAATTGTTGAAGCCAAACAGCCAAATTCTACCATCAGGAAGTGTGTCACAGCACAGCTCATCAAGAATGGCAAGAAGATCACATCATTCATACCCAATGACAGCTACTTGAACTTCATTGAGGAAAACATTGAAGTTCTGGTTTTTGAATTTGGTTAAAAAGGTCAAGCTGTAGGTGATATTCCTGGAGTCTGCTCTAAAGTTGTTAAAAACAGATAGCATTCTAGACAACAGATGAAATCTAACAAAAGTACAAATGTAGACATCAATAGTAAAAATACAGTGATTATACAAGTACATTTGTTTTTTTTTGCTGTGAGCTCTTAAATTCCTACTGGGTCACTGAATTATAAAATCAAATGAATATTAAAATTCAACTTACCAGAAAATTGGCATATAGCCAGGGCAGTTCAAAGATAAAAATTTATGGCTGTGGGTGTGGACATTTATAAACAAGGAAGATCGCAGATGAATCATCTAACCAAACACAGAGTGACCAAAAAATTTAAAGTAAAATAAAAAGAATACAATTCAAACCCAAAAAACAGAAGAAATAAATATCAGGGCAAAAATTAATGAAAAAAAAGATTAAAAGAACAATAGATAATGGCAACCAAATAAAGTATTGGTTCATTCGGAAAAACTAAGCAAGATTGACAATCCCTAAGCAAACTAGCCAAGAGTGAGAGGAGACAAGAATCAAAACGGGGGTGACTACAGGTTCTAAGGAAATTAAACTCACTAAGAAGTATGTTGCCCATCCCAATCCATGTCCTTCTGTCTCTAATTAAAAAAGAACAGGCTTCTGGGATGCAACAACCAAGATTAACAAAGTAAAATATAATATAGTAAGATAAAACAAAAACCATCACACTAAGGGTGGAAAAGTCAACACAACAGAATGAAAAGAGCCCCAAGGTACAAGAATCAGAGAACTACTAGTTCACACATTCAAGAGTCCCATAAAAATAATAAACTAAAAGCTATAACATATATGCAGAGGACCTAGAATCAATCCTTATAGGCACCATGAATGTGGGCCCAAATCTACCTCTCCATGTTCAATTGCTGCTTCAGTCTCTGTGACTTCATGTGAGTCTTGTTCAGTTGTTTAAGGGGGCCTTGTCATCCTGTTGTGCTCTATCTCCCCTGTTTCTCACAGTCTTTCTGCCTCCTCCTCCTCCTCCTCCTCCTCCTCCTCCTCCTCCCC